>PVLA01013251.1:0-38151 GCA_004027455.1 Hydrochoerus hydrochaeris
TCCTTGAAGCGCTCTCCTCCACCCATGGACCTTGTCACAAGGTGTGGATGGACGGAAAAGGGTGCCGCACATACTAGCCCATAAAATATGCTTAAGTAAATTAAAAATAATTGAAATAATCCCATGAATGTTATCAAACCACAGTGTACTAAAGCTGGAAATAGTTTTAGCAAAAGAAACAAGAGAAATTAGGAGAATATGTGGAAATTAAACAATATCCTTGAGTAATCAACAGGTTACAGAATAATTGAAGAAAGAATTTAGCTCCTAGAATCAAAACTAATCCAAGTAGAACATATTACAACCTATGGTATACAGTTTCTCTTAGCTCCTTGAAGAGAATGTTTTGCACTAATCATGTTTGGACAAGATATTGCACCTACATGTTGTACACTGAATAACAACTACAAAGACAACAATATGCACCACATTAATTATTGTAGCTCTGCTACTAATCTGTTTTGAAACACTTTTACTGTTATTTTTATTTTTTCTCTTTAAAGTAAAAAAAGAAAGTTTACAATAAATGATACATTGCCATTATTTCCCCTTAAAATCTTCTGATGCACATTTATCATGTTGATTTTGGCAATGTGTCTGTTACTTTAATGCTTTTAAAAATGCAGTTATTCATCATATCTTTTGACTATCCCTTTTATGTAATATGAAAAAAAGGAATTAAGACTGCAGATAGAATTAAAGTTTCTAATCAGATGACCTTGAGATGGGGATATTATTCTGGATTATCTGCGAGGACTAAATGTACAGGTCTTTGTAAGTGAAAGAGGAGGGCAAGATAGTAAGTGTCTGAGTGACACAACATGACAAAAATTAAAACTTCACCCCCCATTTCTGATTTTGAAGATGGAAACTTGCCGCTGGTCCAAGATTATCACTCCCCTGACAGAAGCTGAAAAAGGCAAGGAAAGATAGTTTTCTTTAGAGTACTTAGCAAGATATTAGGCCAGTAAGACCCACTTTGAATTTCTGAATCTCAAAATTTTGTGTTGTTGTATAAATCATGACCTTTGTGGCAGTTTGTTACAGCAGCAATAGTTAACACAGTAAATAAAATATAAAAAGAAAATTAAAAGATATCACCTATACCTGCATAGGTAGAATGAATATAATCAAAATGCCCATACTTCCAAAATTGATATACAGTTTTAATGCAATGCCAATAAAAAGAATAGTGTTCTTTTCAAAACTTGAGGAAACAATCATAAAAATCTTATGACCTAGAATAACAAAGTGACCTAGAATAACAAAAACTATTCCGAGCATCAAGAGTAAGACAGGAAAAATCACAATCCCAAACTCAAATTAATGCTGCATAGCTACAATGTAAAAATCAGTGAATTTTTAGCAAAAACAAACAAACAAACAAACAGCAGACTTATAAGTCAAGGCAACAGAATAGAAAATAGATGAACAACTCCAAGCACCTTCAGCTGCACAGTCTTTGACAGGGGCCAAAAAATCATGTGGGAACAATAACTCTTTGATAACTAATGTTGGGAAAATGGGCTATCTACATGTAGAAAAGTGAATCTAGATCCATGTCACTCACCATACACTAAACAAAAATAAAAATGGTCAAAGATTTAAACATTAAAACAAAAAATCTGCTTGAAGACAAAATAGGTAAAACTCTTGAAGATATAGATATAGGCAAGGACATTCTGAACAATACTTCTGTTGCACAAGAGATAGCATCAAGGGAAAGCAAATGAGATCAGCATAAGAAATTAAAAAGCTACATAGCAAAAGAAACAACAGGTGGCGTGAAGAGACAACCTACAAAATGAGAAAAAAATTCTTTCCATCTAGCCCTCAGCAAAAGGATTAAGATCTAGAATGTAAATCAGACCACCCAAAATAAAAGACTCAATCAAAAACTGGGCTACTGAAATGAACAGACATTTCTTACACGAAGAAACACAAATGGTCAATAAATATATGAAAATATATCCAACACTGCTGGTCATTTGAGAAATGCAAGTTACAACAACACTGAGATTCCATCTTACACCTGAAAGAATGACAATCATGAATAAATCAGATAACAAATGCTAACAAGGCTGTGGGATAAAAGGAAACTTGCTTTATTGTTGGAAAATTATAAACTAGTACAACCACTATGTAAATCAGTATGGAGATGCCCCAAAACCTAAAAATATGAATTCCATTTTATCCAACTATTCTTCTTTTAGGTATTTTACTGAAAGTTGTAAATACATCCCAGTATAGTGATGCTTGCATATCAATATTCACAGCATTACAATTCCTAACAGCTAAATCTTGTAATCCTAAATGTTTATCAGCAGATGAATGGATTTAAATGTGATATTTATCTGCTGTAAAAAGATAAACTTAAGTCATTGGTAGAAAAATGACTATAACTTGGGACCTTCATTTTAATTTAAATACACACAAGCTTAAATAATACATGGTTTCTTTTATATGAGAAACACATAATGTAAATAAAGAGAAAAATGTAAAACAGATAATAGGAAAAAAGAAATAAACAAAGAGGGGCAATAAGGTAGGAAAATAAATTCAGCCATGAGGGATGGTTTGATAAGAAGTTTTAAAAAGTTTAAGTGTGTTACATACTTGTGCCAACTTCTTACAATGAATCCAATCATTATGTACTGTGAACATGTACTAATACAAATAAATTGTGCAATTAGGCCAAGATAACCCGTTGATAAAATAAAGCATAAATGTACTTCAAGGGTAATAACTAAATCCTAATGGTACTAATATACTAATATACAAATATCTGAACAGATCAATAGCAAGAAATGGTATTTATATGGTAGTATAAAATATCTACCAACTAGGAAAAGTCCAGGTATAGATTGATTTAGAGCTGTATTCTACCAGATATTTAGAGAACTAACATAATGCTTCACAAACTTTTATACAAAAGAGAAAGGGAAGATATTCTCCAAAATTCATTCTTTAAGGACAAAATTACCTTGATACTAAAACCGGATTAGTTCTCAAAAAAAAAGGAAAATAAGGACCAATATCCTTAATAAACATAAAGGCAAAAATCTTCAACAAGATACTAACAGAATTCCATATCATATTGTGGAGATCTAATATCATACATAATTTTCTTTTATCCAAAGAATGCAAGCCATTTTCAACATATTTAAATCAATAAATATAATACACCACATAAAAAATCAAATATAAAATGTATGGGATCCTCTCATTAAAAGCTGAAAAAGCCCTTGATAAAAGTCCAACATCATTTCATGGTGAAAATTGTATTAGGTATGGAAATTAAGCATAGAAAGACTTGCCTTAAAATGAGAAAAATCTTCATCTATGGCCTGTGTGTCAACTATCAGTTATTTGTTGACAGACCCACAGCCAACTTCACAATAATTGTGGTAAAACTAAAGTCATTCACTCTAAAAACTTGAATAAGACAAGTATGCCAACTCTCATGCTCCTGTTCAATATACTTTTTGATATCTTAGCAAAAGTTGTCAGACAAAAATAATAAAAGGAATAAGAATAGCAAAGGAAAAGTTAAATAACCCCTATTAACAGATTATATGATTCTTTACATACAAGATTTTAAAAATTCCACCAGAAGTCTTTTAGATATGAAAATAAAAAAAAAAATTCATCAAAGTGGCAGGATATAAAATGAACGTACAAAAATCGATTGCATTCCTGTATACAAATAATGAATCTAATGAGAATGAAATCAGGAAAACAATTCCAATAACAATAAATTCAAAAACATTACATACATAGGAGTCAACCTAAGCAAGGAGGTAAAAGACCTCTATAATAAAAATTACATAATTCTGAGGAAAGAAATTAAAAAGAACATTATAAAATGCAAACATGCCCATTTTTCTTGGAATTTTCAGAATTAATATTGTTAAAATCAAATGCCAGCTATAGTTTTAAATGGAATCCCTATATAAATAACTAGAACCTTCTTTTCAAAAGTAGAAAAAATAATGCTTTATTTTTTAATTTTTTTTTTACTTAAAGAGAAAAAACATGTAAAGCATAGAGATAACACAGAATTCCCAAAAAAACGATAAACAGTAAGAAATCACTAGTTGATAAATTACATATTGTCCTCTTAGAAATAGTTGTTAAAGTTACAAAATTAAAGCATACAAAGTAGATATTCAAACAGTGAGACTGTAAACAGCTACGCATGCATGAGTCTCTACATGTATTTATATCCTTTCTGTATTAGAGGGAAAAACAAAACCTAGAAAACAAAACAAAACAAATTCCTATAAAAACATGAAACCAAGAAGTCATATAAAACTACAGTATAGGTGATCTACAATGATTACTGTGTTGCTTCTTATTATCTTCAATAGAATTGTCTATATCATCAGGCATATTGAATATAGCAGTATAATTGAATATAGCAGTACATAAAAATATTAGTAAAACTAAAACATTGTGGACAGTATAAAACTTCAAAGGCAGGTAATAATCAAACCAGAGTGGATATTCTAGTGAATCTTGTCATCTTAAGTGCAGTTGCCTATACTCTCAGACTTGATACTATCAATCATAACAGCTTTGAATAAAATCTATCAAAACAAAACAGTGATCTAACAAACTGGATTCAATTATGATCAGTCATGGTAAAATAGTGTAGGTTATACAGAGCTTTAGATTAAGTTAATAGGAAATTAAGGATGATTACTGTAACAAATCCTGTTATTTTTGGGATAACTGTCTGTGCCCTCAAATCTAGTACAGGTGGAATGACAGGAACAGAATATAATTCATCTAAGCAGAGTAGTGTGAGTAATGTGGGTTTTAAATTCTGGTATACTATTAACAATATAGTGTGTCAAGGCCATCTATGTTAGAGATTCTAGCCATCCTTCTCTGCCTCATTTCTGCTATGCTAGTTTTCTGCCTTTGTTTGTCTACCTTTCTCCTTCATTCTACTGCCTGCCCCACTCATTGAGGCCTTTCTGCCACTGTTCCTCTAATCCTGGCATTTTTTTTCTCTCTCAAATGTCCTTTAGCATTCTCTGCAGGGTTGGATTTGTGGTCACAAACTCGCCCAGTTCCTCTTTGTCATGGAAGCATCTTGTTTCTCCATTAATTTCTAGTGACAGCTTTGCAGGGTACATCAATCTGGGCTGGAGGTTATTTTCTTTCAGGGATTGGAATACTTTGCTCCAAGCTCTTCTTGATCTAATGGTCTGTGTCAAGAAGTCAGCCTTGATTCTGATGGGCTTACCTTTATAGGTAATCTGTTCCTTTTCTCTGATGGCTTTTAATATTCTGTTTTTATATTGAATATCTGGTATCTTGATTATTGTATGTCTGGGTGTAGCTATGTTTTGGTTGTAGGTGGCTGGATTTCTGCATGCCTCACATAACCAAATGTCATTTTCTTTTCCCATGCTTGAGAATTTTTCCTTAATTATTTCCATGAATAGCCTTTGTAATTTGCCTGTTTGTATTCCTTCTTCTTCGTTCACATTTCTTATTCTTATAGATTCTCTTGTTGTCTTCTAGCCTTTGCATTGTTACTGCCTTTTTCCTTGTAATTTTTAAGAGATCTTTCCTTTCATGATCATACATTGCAAAAGTCATCAAGTTTTGATAGTCTATCCTTGGTTTCTTTTAAGGCATTTTACCAGCTTTCAGTGGAGTTTTTAATTTCCTGGTAGTCTCTTTGAAACTGCTTCATGTATGCTATATTTTCTTTATATTCTTTATTGAATGTTTCTCTCCTTTTTTATGTGTTCCTCCCTTCTCTCTTCCTGAGAGATGCTTCCTGAGAGCATTTCTTTTATTACTCTACTCATATCTTGCTTTACCTGATTTAATATTTTAGTTTTGAGCTTGTCTACAAGGTCCCGAAGATATCTCTTAATGTCTATTGGAGCCATGTCTGATGTTGCATGTTTGCCACCCTCAGTCTCCCTTGTTTTTCCCTCTCCTGGGTCAGTGCTGTCAGGGTTCTGGGTTGGGGGCCTCCTCTTGCCTCTCTCTCCTGTCATGGTCCTGGCTTCCTCCACATAGGTGTGCAGTGAAGGTTCCAGCCCCCTTTCCTGTTGGCCACAGTTCCTCTGAAGCATGCTGGCATGGGAACTCTGCCTTTTCCTGCATACTCTTGTCACTGAGTTGTAAGCAGAGCCTGCTTATGCCAGCCCTTCCCCAGCAGGCCTGCTAAACTTCAGAGCCCTTCACCAGGTCATGGCATGCTAGGCACAGGGAATCAATTTGGGGCAGCTCATTGGTTCCCAGCCAGGAGCGCGACCCAGTCCAAGCAAATCCCATGAATCTGCTCTAGGGAGACAGTAACTAACTGAAGTCACTGTTGCTCCCAGTTCAGGCTCCTCCTGCCCAATTCCAAATGTCGCCCCATTTGGTCATGCTCTTCCCATGGGGGGTCTCATTCCCAGCACTGACTGTGGATTAATGAAGGTCCCTTTGCCAGCTCCACCCTCCATTTGGCTCTCCAACCCCCAAATTCAGCGCAGCTGTGGCTCCTGTGAGTGGCAGTGAGAACAAGTTTGGGAGGCTCTTCCAGGTGGCGTGAATTTGCGAATTCATGCTGGCGCTAACTTGGCGGGTCACAGTGAAAACGCCTTGTTGTGTAATTTTAGCTGTTACAGTTGTAGCCCTGAGACTATGTGTTTCACAAGCTTTTTTACATTTTAATTTCTTCCTGTGTCAAGAGGATCTATCTTCCTCTGTCTGGGTCTCTTCAGGATGTTTATTCTGGCATATGAGTTGTTTCTCCCAGGAAGCTTTGTATTTTCAATACTAAATTTTATCTGGAAACAGAAAAGACACAGAACAGCCAAAGCAACATTGAACACAAAGAAAAATGCTGGAGGAATTGCTATACTGGATTTTGAGCTTATAATATAAACTCATACTAACAAAAACAACATAGTACTAACACAAAAACACAAATGAATGCCAATGGCTTACACTAAGCTAAGTGATATTTGATGTCAGTTAGCTTACACTAAGCTAGCTAACTGATATTGACAAAGACCCCCAAATCATACGCTGGAGAAAAGACAGTCTTTTTAACAAATGATGCTGGGAAAACTTGAAGTTAGCATGTAAAAATTAAAAATAGATCACTATTTTTCACTCTGTACTAATATCAAACACCACTGAATGAAGGCCTACATATAAAGCAGCAATACTAAGAAGTTAACTGTTAAACAATTTAAGAGAAACACTTGAAATGACATGCAAAAACTTACTGCACAGGACTCCAAAAGCACAGGAAATAATATCAAGTATCAATAAATGGGACTACAAGGCCAGGGATTTAGCTCAGCTGCATGAGCACCTGCTTGGTAAGCATGAGTTCATGAGTTCAATCTTTGGTATTAAATAAATAAATATTAAATTGGATTATTGAAATTAAAATTTTTCTTTACAGTCTATAAAATAGAGACATGAAGAGGTAATCCACTGAGTAGAAAAAAAAACTTATTTCTTAGCTACTCTTTTGATACTCTATTAAATAGAATATATGAGTAATTTAAAAATTAGCCTGATGTGGTGGTGCACACCTGTGATCCTGGCACTTGGAAGGCTGAGGCAAAAAGATCCTTGCAAGTTAGAGATCACCCTGGCTACAAAGTGAATTCAACCATAGCCTGAACTCCATAGTGACACCTTGTCTCAAAAAGACAAAAAAATTCTACATAAAATGACCCCAATAAAAATTGAGCAAATGAACTCAACAGGAAATTCCCAAAGATGAGGTTCAAATAACCAAAAAATGTGAAAATAATTTTCAGTATCACTAGCCAACTGAGAAATAAAATTAAAATCATGTTGAGATTCCATCTCATTTCAGTCAGAATACCTATCAGGAACACAAAATCAGTAAATGGTGCTAAGGATGTGTGGGCAAAGGAACCCTCCTAGACTGTTAGTATAAACTGGTACAGCCACTATAGAAACAATATGGATATTCCTCATAATACTAAACATTCTGATACCATTTTATCCATACTATACTATACTATACTATACTGTACTATACTATACTTATACTATCCTTAGGCATAGTTCCAAAAGAATTAAAAACTATCAACTATAGTGACAAATGCATACTCATGTTTATAGCAAGGCAATTCAAAATATCTAAGCTGTAGAAACAGCCCAGATGCAACTCAACATATGAATGGATAAATAAA
Source organism: Hydrochoerus hydrochaeris (assembly GCA_004027455.1). Classification (NCBI taxonomy): domain Eukaryota; kingdom Metazoa; phylum Chordata; class Mammalia; order Rodentia; family Hydrochaeridae; genus Hydrochoerus; species Hydrochoerus hydrochaeris. Next base: position 8,196 of record PVLA01013251.1, read on the forward strand.
ATGTGTAGCCTTCCCTGTGAATCAGCACTATGTACAAGCCACTGAGGGAAGAGCTAACTGCCAGCCTTTTCCCTTGAGTTAGACTCATTTACAAACTTTGGGAGAAGTGCACAATAAATCAACAAGAAGTAAGTCCTTCCTGTGAATCAGCACCATGTGTGGGCTGCTGGTGGGCAGCCAGACCCCAGCCTTTTCCCATGAGTCAGTGCCATTCACAGACTGTGGGGGAAGAGAACAAGAAGTCAATAAGAAGCAATCCATCCCTACAAATTTGCACCACGTGGGAGCCACAAGGGGAGAGGCAGATGCCAGCCATTTCTGGTGTGTGGGCTGGGAACAAGAAGAGCCACCATTCCCATGCTCCCACACCTTCCACCCCACACACACAAGCAACTGGATGATTCAGAGAAACACAGGCTGTGATGATAGCTATTGAGGTAAAATACAATTTAATGCTTGTAGGGTTTAATATTTCACTGACTTTGCAGATCTAAAGCTGGTAGTCTGATCATCTATTCAGAGGATAACAATACACAATGTAACATCTATGAGGGATCTCCTTCTGAAGGTGGTAGCCAGTGTTAATTCCCTATTATCTTGTTTCAAAGTCCTGTGTCATTTTCATTGTTTTGTTAGGTCTAGTTTTATTCTGATTTGTTTTGTTTGATTTTACTATATTTGATGGCATGGGCAGCTATCTCAAAGATAACAAGATATATTATGGTAGTCATTTTGTATTTACTATTAATTAGTTTGGAAGTCCTCTATTGCATTCATTTTTATTGGTTCTATTCTGTTCTGTTTTGGTTGATTTTTACTATGTCTGAAGATATCTGCAGCTATTTTGGAGACAACAAGAGGAATTGTTGATTTTCTATTATTTTGAAGTCCTATGTCACTTATGCTGCTTTGTTTTGATTGGCTTTAGTGTGGTTTTTTTGCTTGGTTTTAATCTCTTTGAAATAAAAATTTAAAAAAATTGTTGTGTGTATACAGTGGATTATTATTCAGAAATGAAGAAGAATGAAATCATCATTTTGATGACAATGAATGGAAATAGAAATCCTCATGTTAAGTGAAATTATTCAGACACAGAACATTAAATGCCATGTGATTTCTCCTACAAGGGAAATCTAAAATTTATGTAGATTAATACATAAATATTTAAAAGAAGGACAGGAACCCAGGAAGTAGATTTCTGGAGACATAGAAGAGGATATACAAGAAGGAAGAAGAACAGGAGAATGGGTAACAGGATTTAAATGGATTAATATATGTTAAATGCATGCTCCAACTTCCAAAAGTTAATCAGATTGTGTAATATGAATGTATACTAACAAAATGTTTAAAATGTGAGGGATCATTACTTGGAGAAAAAAATAAAAACACTAATATTTGCAGTAACTAATCGTAAACCATTGTATTTTAAAGAACACAAATGAGACTACAGTGACATGCATTTTTATATTGTTTAATTTAGTTTTGATTAATCATACTTATTGTTCATTTAATGAGGTGTGCTGTGATATTTCAATACATACAGTGTGCACAATTCAAATTTGCCCCTCTTTTATCTATGCTTCCCATCTTCCCCAACCTCTAGCAATTGACATTCTATATGCAAGATGATATCTTTTAGTTCCACATACAAAAGGAGATACGTCATATTTATCTTTTTGTGCCTAGCTTATTTTACTTAACATAAGTCCTCCAATTCTTTTTGTATTGCTGCAAATTGTGGGATTTCATTATTCTTTAAGTAGTATTTTAATTGTGTATAGATGCACCCTTGATGGATATCTCGCTGGTAGTGTGAATTTAAAAAGTACATATAGTTATCTATTTGCTATGCTGATTTCTTTTCCTTTGAATATATAGCTAGAAAAGAACTGCTAGATCATATAGCAGATATAGAAGTTTTTGAGGCATCTTCATGCAGGTAGCTGTGAAAACGCTCTGCATGATGATAATAAATACAAGTCATTGTATATTTGATCACTGTCACATTATACACAATTTACAGGATGAACCCTAATAACAACTGGATAGTACTATAATGCATGAATATAGGTGCACCAATTATAACAGGTATGTCCTTTTTGAAGATGAAGATAATAAAAGTGGCTAGGCACATATGTGAGGTCAGAGATACATACCTTCTATGAAGTTATGCTGTTGAATGTAAAATTAGTCTTTAAAAATCTCTTTAAAAATATAGCAAAAGCAAAGTTTTTTAAATAGAATTTACTAACTAAAACGTGTGGAAGGGCTAACTGAATTAGAAAGTAACCGTTTTGCAACCTCTAATATTATAGTTGTAATAGATAATTAATTCAATATGCATTGAAGTTATTTGCTATTATAATGCTACACCACAGATTTTTTCCTAAATGTAAAGGCAAAATATCTTTGTGACTAAAACATTTGGTCAGCAATTCTTTAACTAGTTCCTCAAATACTAAAATGCTACAACAATGGGACAAGTGATCTTAATGGGCTTCCAATGTAACAAAATAAGAAGCCAATATTGTTCACTACAAAGATTTTATGGAGAAACAAATAGCAAAAGCAGTCTTGGGCAACAAGATCAAAGCATGTTGCATCACCATCCAAGATTCCAAATTATAGTACAAAGCTACAAAGTTAAAAACAGCATAGTACTAGAAAGAGTAAACATGTGGATCAATGAAATAGAACAGATCATGCAGAAACCACTCCGAGGACATTCAGCTATCTGATATTTATACAAAGAGGCCAAAAATATACAGTGGAGGAAGACAGGCTCTTTAGCAAATGATGTTTTAAAAACTGATTATCCACCTGTAGAAGACTGAATCTAGACTCATTTCACTTGCTATATACTAAACTAAAACCAAAAACAAGCAAAAGTCTAAATATTAAAATAAAAATATTTATTCTATTGGAAAAAAAATTAGGTGAAGTTCTTGACATAGGAGTAGGCAAAGACATTCTGAACAAAATCTCAATTGCACAAAAAATAACATTAAGAACTAAAAAGTGGGATTATACCAAATTAAAATCTTCACAGTAAAGGAAACCAACAACAGAGTGAAGAGACAACCTATAGAATTGGAAAAATATTGCCAGGTACACCTGGGACAGATGACTAACACCTAGAATACCTAAAGAACTAAAAATTAGTCCTCCCCAAATAAAAGTCACAATTTTAAAAAATGGACACCTAAAATACATAAACACATCTCAGAAAAAATGCAAATTGACAATAGATCAGTGAAAAAAAAATGTTTAACATCATTGGTCATTACAGAAATGCAAATTATAGCAACACTGAGATACTATCTTATCCCAGAAAGAATGACCATCATTAAAAAATCAAATTATAACAAATTCTGGAGAAGACACAGTGAAAAAGGAATGCTTGTACATTATTAGTGGGAATTTGAAGTAGTATAATTACTATGGAAGACAGTGTGTAGTTTCCTAGAAAAACTAAAAATTAAAATTCTATCTGACCCAGGTATTTTCTTTCAAGATATCTTCCCCTAAAAGACTTAAAGTAACTATATTTTAGTTTTACATGCATACCCATGTTTATCGCAGCACAATTCAAAATATTTCAATCTTGGAAGCAGCCTATATGTCAATCAACAGATGAAGGGATACAGAAAATGTAGTATGTATGCATAATGGAGTACTATTCTGGTATAAAGAAGAAATAAACATGCAGGAAATGAATGCACCTTGAGACCATAATGTTAAATGAAATAAATGAGGTATGGAGATTAATTACCACATGGTTTCTCTTACATGAGAAACCTATAATATAAATAAATATTAAAAGATAGGAAATAGGGAGATAAATATTTTGTGAAAGGAGAGGGGATAAAGAGACAGAAGGAAGGGGGAGTAAGGGGAAAGAAAGGGGATAAAAAAAAAGAGTTAACATCATATGCACAGGTAACACCTCCCCAGGATGAATCCAATTATTATTTACTGCTAACATGTACTAATAATGTAATAAAGCACAAGAATACAATTTTAAGAAGTGTTTTTGGAAAAACAGTTTGCTCTAAGTCTAATGATGAAACAATCACTAAAATTGTGAATGAAAGGCATACTTAAAAACAACAAATAATATTCCTCAAAATTTCAATGGTACATTGGGGGTTTAACTCAGTGACATAAGCACCTGCCTTTCAAGTACCCAGTTGTGAGTTCGATTCCTTGTAAAAAAAAAATAAAATAAAAATAAAAATTCAATGGTATGAAAAACAAGGCTACAAAAAATAAGAAAAAGAAAAAGGTGAAAGAATTGCTTGAGATAAAAAAGAATATTAAAATCAAAATAATATTTTTTACTTTGGTTATTTTTTCAAAGCTCTGAAAAGCAATTTAAGAACAAATGGAAAAATTTGAATATTGGCACTGTTATATGGATTTGTACAAATTATTTTTAAAAAGAAGAAAGTATTATCATTTTAAGGAATAAAGATGATATGGCTATGTAAGAAAAAATCCTTAATATAAAGACATTCATAGTGAAGTAATTAACAATAAAGTAGCAAATACCAAAATTTCCTTTCAAGATATTCTTAAAAAGAATATGCACATAGAACTACATTAACAATAAAAGTTGCAAAAATAAAAATCAGCTGACATTGGTGTTCATCTTGAGTGAATACTAGTAAAAGATGAGCATTTATTATACTATTACTTTAAATTTTCTTTAATTTTCATAATGTGAAATATAATCACTTTGGGAAAAATAATTCTTTATCAACTCATACCTCAATGACAGTAAAAGTCAATTTACACACTGGTAATGTATTTGTATCCTCACAAATGTCAAATAATAAATACTGCGAATATGTAAAACCTTCCACAAATTGCCAAGAAAATGAAAAATATTCAATAAAAATCAGAAAAAATGGAGAAATGACACTTGATAGTTGATAAATACTTCTTATTAATAAATTTCTGAATGTATATTATGATCAGTGAAATGAAAATCAAGATACTAGCTTTTTTCTCATTTGGGTTGGTGATAATTAAATTAAAAATGTATGACAATATCACGTATTGGGGAAGTCATCAATCTGCATTATCACTTAGAGATTACATATGGACAATCTAAATTATCCAACTACTTAACCATTTAATATTTTCACGTGAAATTCTAAATGCACATTATTTGGAATCAGTGTTTCCATTTCCAAGGAAACCAGATATACACTCAGAGCATTTGGGGGAATGTCCGTAGTATCACTGTTTGGAAGAGCAAAAACATGGAAATAAGCAGTATCCATTAAGAAAAGAATATATGAATGAACTGTGTATTTTCATATAAAGAAACATTGTACAGCACTTAAAATTAATATTTTAAAGCAAGACGACTTATGAGTCTCAGGAGTTTTAAGTTTAAAAACCTAAGAAGATAATGTATAACCTCATATATCTGTACTTAAATATCTATGACTATGTCTATATATTTCCATATTTTTAGATATCTACAATTACATATAGATAATTTAAATCTAAATGAAATTTAATCTAAGGAAAGATGCACACAGGATTTAAAGGGTAGCTCCATTTGCATCATTTGATGAAAGGTAGAAAGGAAAATGCTTTATATGAGACCACTACTAATGGTTTAAGTCATTACTAGGATTCTCTTTTTCCTGATGATTTGTGATTTACATGGTTCTTATGGAATTAGCATAGACAAACAAATAGAAACAAAAAGTCCTATGTATATATAACTCAGTGAGTAATGAAACATGGTTAATGCTAAATAAACACTGAATGTATGTTAGGAAACAAGCTAACATATTTATGCTAAAGATTGACTTTTTTGACCCTTTGCGTGTACTTCACATATATTTTCTAGAAAAATTCAACAAATAAGAATTTCAAGAGAAAATATTTCTTTATGTTCTGATGTTTTGGGTGTTCCAAAAATGGATCACCAGGAACTAAAGCATTAATCTTCAGTCCTCTGACCCTGTGATCTGCTGAGTGAAGTCTGTATGAACTGCTACTGGGAATAGGCAATACATACACCAAAAAAGTGCAATGGTAAACCTGCAAGAACACTGGCAGTGAATTAAGGAATTTTGTGTCTTTACTATGTACCTCCTTAAATTCTCTATCGACACTTTGCTCATCATTACTTTTAGAGTTTACTGAATAACTTTTTGCCTCTGAATTTCTGTAAAAATTTACTTGCTTTGTGGGTGAGTTTATCCCTGAAAGTATCAACACTATTAAACCTGATGTTTTGAGTTGTTTTTTAAGAGGAACTGTGGTTTGAAAACCCTAGATCAGTAAAGAGAAAATTAAGTTTAGAAGGTATTATTACCTTTTCTCCTTCAAGTACAACTTGTAGCCTAAGTAGGAGTCAAATTCTTCATCTCTTCTCCCATTTTCTTGTGTGATGAGGTAAATTTAAATTGTGTCTAAAAATAAGACTTTGTCTTTTCAAAACATTTGTGTAGCTCGCTGAAGATAACTTACAAAAGTGGACATATTCTAATGAATACTCAATAAGGCTCCTAAAACTATTTTTGAAATAAGTAGTAGTATAAGTAGCAATTAGAAAAGTGATTTTATTCTGGAGAATTATCACGTTTAAAACCCAGAGTGATGAAAAAATTAGTAGATACATGATTGTCTTACCATTTTCCCCTACTACATATTGGAAACTTATTTATCTTTTTGAGTGTATTGCCCACATGTTTGAGTCACTCAGGGCTCTGTGGACCACAGTTGTGCCCACTCACATTATTGGGTGGCTACTTTGGTCTACATTTCTCTACTTCCAGCACTGTCCCATGGTTATAACAGAAGCTCAGTAGGTAAACAGAAATCTGAAAGATTCAAAAACCCCTCTCCCAAATGTAGCAAGAAAGAAGAAAACCATGACAATGTACGAATACATGGAAAAACCATAACAATTTATACATAAAAGAACAGGAAAAACCAGGCCCAGTTTTGTAATGTACTAATGACAATTATGTCACTTAATGTTTCTCAGCCACTGCCCAATTTTTAAAACCTCACATACATTCCCATATGATCCATAGTATTTACATGAAGCCTGTCTTAAGGTAACACGTTGATGGTTCTCTCTCAATTTCAGTTCTTAGAAGAAAGAATCCCAACTGTTTGTTGCCTAGCTAGGCTGGTAAATAATTTCTGTTTCTAATTTACATATATCTCTTCACTTCTGTATTATGATTCTTTATTTAGATAAATATACTGCCATAAATAAAATGATATGACTTAAGATCAAGGACTTTTTTATTATTACTAAAGTTTCTAATTGACTTTATCCAGTTTATAGTAGATGCTTAATAATTGACAGTTGTTTAGTGCACTTTCCATATCTAAGGCTAACCCAGAATCTGTAATGTTAAGTATTAAAGGAAGTCCAGACTAAAAAGAGTTTCCTAATGTGAACTTCCTAGAGGCCACAGAGAAATGTATCAGTTTAAAAATAAAAACACGGCTAGGGAGTTTGCTCAGTGTTAGAGAACACTTTGTTTAGCATATATGATGCCCTGGGTTCAATTACCACAAAATTTTTTTGTGGTACCAGTACCACAAAAGTTTTAAAATCTCCCTGATGTATTTGCACATGTCCATAGTCCCAGAACTTGGGGGGCTGAAGCAGAAGGATCACTGTGAGTTTGGAGTCAGGCTAGGCTACACAGTGAGCTCAGCCTGACCTAGATAGTGAGACCCTGTCTCAAAAAAAAAGAAACTCAAATATTTTTTTCTCTGATAAAATATTTTAATTGACCTTACAGAGGTTTATTATGATGCACAGAAAGTTCAAATATCTGTTATTTTTATAAACTGGTGATTTTCATCTCTGATGTCATGCTAGAATTACATAGAAAGTTTTTAAAGCAGTTTCAGTGCCTAATGCTTACCCTAGATCAATGAAGTTAGTATCTCTGGAGGATGAATCTCAGCATCGGTATTTTTATAATCTCCCTAGATGACTCTAATGTGCAGCCAACTTTGAGGACAGATGCTTTAAAGTCTTCTAAAAATGCCAACAAGGAAGTTCACAAATTGCACAATATACCTGGAAGCAACACATGGCTGTTAACTTGGATATTGCTAAACAACTCTGACAGATGAAACAGTATCCTAATTAACTGGTCTTCCTAAGTACATTATGGACCTTCACCTGGCAGTATTTTCAAAACACAGGTTTCAGAAATGCTGAATTTCAGTTATTATAAAGTAGTTCATAGATGCTGGCCAAGCAAACTTACAAATTGACTTATATTGTGATATAAAATCAATTTGATATAACTGGGATGCAGATCTCCTGATGAGAGCTGACAAAGACTAGCTGAGGCTTTAGTTAAATGATGTGTGAGAGCTCTGAGGAGCAGACAATTGGAAACTAATGAGATGATAAAAGCTTTCAGGTATGTGAGTTTATCAGCTACCTGCTGAGACCCTCTTGCTATAGAAGAGAGAACTCCCAGGCAAAGGGCCTTCTTTTTCCTTTAGAAGCAATTAGGGTTAGCCCAGGCTGCGTATGGCATTCTGTAAAGTGTTAGCCCTACTTATTTTTGAGATGAAGTCAGGAATCATTGGGAGCCTGTAGGTATAGATACCATACCTCACTCTGATACCTTCCAATTTAAGGAACATTCTTATTAGCTCTTGCATGTAGTAATACTGAGGCAATTGATAATGGAACTGAAGAAGAGTCTTAGGCTACCAGAAATGCAAATTTCGGGGTCATCTGGAACCGTGCTTGCTACCTCATAAATCCACTGAACTTGATTCTAACTGCCACTTCTAAATGCCACCAAACTGACCACTTAACTACATATTATGCAGAGCAGAGTGGCTGTAGGGAAGAAAACTAAGTAAAAGGCCATAATCTAAAATCAGAGTAATATCAGTTTGAGGAAACTTTTATAAGTCAATTCGATCTGACAGGTGCAAATTTATGGCATTTGCAATTTTTCATAAGAAATCCAGCTGGAATGGAAAATCTCGGCAAAATATGAGAAAAAAGTTATAAACTCAATAATCAAGAGGTATTATTTATAAGTGTGAACTAAATAAAAATATGTGTTAAGACTGGACTAGGACAGTGACCTCCAACACAACCTTAAGAAACACTCCAGAATATAAACATTACATCACCAAACAAATGTAGAAAATTCTTCAAACCATACGTTCTTCTTAGAACACCAATGCAAAAGTATACAGAATAAAGACACAGAAATGTAGTACGATAGTAAAGAAAGTTTCAGCTTGCTTAGTCCAGGGTTTCCAAAATAGAATGCTTTCTGTCATAAAACTCATATTACAACTTGGGGAATACTAAAATCCTATTGTTTGTATAATTACTTAAAAACAGAAAGGTTGTTCAACTAAGTGAATATAAATGAAATACAAAGTCAGAGACAATGAGTAAAACTGGACAATTAATCTCCTTTTTTATTTGTGGTGTTTATTCATGTATTTTTATTTGTATATCTTTATTTGGGACTATAAAATAATATTTTAGTTTTCACTATCCACAGGAGTATGACTACTGAACTGCACAAACACCTTTAATGCTAGATACAGTTGTAAAGCAATAGAACAAAGGCAATCAACAGTGATATTTAGGGCACTTGCTGCTGAGTGTAATCCAGTTTTTCAATGTCTGCTTAATACTAATGTAGTTTCATTAATACGCTTTGAATATGAGTGAATAGTAAATTTTTTGTTGTAAATCAAGAATGAAGTTAGTTTACACTAGAATATCTACACATAACCTGTGTACGAATAACAGTTCTGGCAGTCAACCATTATTTGGAAGTGGTTTGCTGGAAGCAATATTCTTAAAAGGTCGGGCAGTGAGTTTTTGATGTTGAATAGTGGCATCCATAAAAAGGCAGACCAGAATAAATCTTTTCAAATGGATGATATGCAAGCAAAGTAAAAAAATATGGAATGTACACCTAAGTTCAATTAGACATATAGATAAAAAAATTAGTATAAACATGTGTGTATACAAATATAGAATTGATAAAAATTCATTTAAGATTAATATTTTTGTGAATGGAATTAAATAAACATATATAATAAATATAATTACATTGGCTCTAAGCCTGATACTGTTACAGGTGCTTTTTGTGTACCAGTTTAATTCTTGCATTGCATTGATGACATATATTTTTATATATGCACATATAATATTCATTCTTCTAGAACTTGCAGATGATAAATATGAATTTGAATCAATTACTTGGGAATTATACAGCTATTCTATACCACTAGACTACTTGGGGTTAGTGGTATGATGCCGTGTGGACCCTGAATATCTACAATCTGCCTCTCCAGGTTATATAAATTGTATGACAATATCTAGGTCAAAGAAAGGCTGCATTTATAATGATAGACCCAAAGGACTGCATCACTTCATGATGTCATACCAATGTTAGTTTCTGTAAGTACTCTATGATTTTCACATGACAATATATACCTGTCACTAAAAAATGTGTGACTCCATTCATCCATGACAATATTCTAGCACTTACTTTGACAGCCTAATATAAAAGTTATGAACCTGCCATCAAATGCTTTCAGAATTATAGATTGGTACTTTCTAGATTACATGCCACAAATTCTGTGTGCAAAGTATGTTAAGATGCCAAAGGACGTTGCTCTGTACTTAGCTTCTATTTAAATATATATTTACATTGTTGCTTACTCATGGTGATGCTGCTCAACAATTATGTGTGGATACAAATACTGAAATATATTGTAATCTTAAGATGAATGTTATATTATTTGAATGGAAGTTATATTACTTTTTATGACAAAACCTGTAAATGTCAATTTGAAAATTGCTTACTTTTTGGAAAAGTGAAATTTTAATTAAAATTTACACACTTAAGTTCCAGGTTGTAAAGTTACTGTTTTTAGAAAAAAATATGATTTAATTCACAGAGACAAGGTAATGAAAGAACATTTACTTTAGTGGCCTGTAAAGTGGTAGTAAACTGGGAAAAATTGTGGCATAAATGATGAAATCCTTTGGCAAATATGTACATCACTGGTATTTGAAGTAAAGACACTATGCTAAAAAATGACTGTGTTTGGGGGATAGGTTCTCTTTGACCTTTAAAACTCGTTAATTAGAAGGCAGGTATTTTTATAATAAAATCAATGAATACTCACTTCTTGTAAAATGTATTTGAATCAGAATTAAAGAGATGGACTGAAACATTTGTTTAGCTCATTGAAAAAGTGCTTGCTTTGCAAGCATGAGTTTGGGTACCTTCCCTAGAATTGCAAAAAAAGTGGGAATAACTTGTTAGTTTGAAAAAAGTAAGAATTCTTTTAAATTTATTTGTCTCTAGAAATGGGAACATTTTAAAACTCTGTGTACTAATAAAGTTTCTAAACATCTAAAGTATGCTTTCTTTATGACAATTATAGTCACTCAAAATAAATTTCATGGAAACAAAAGTATCCTAGCATAAAATGGGAAGTATCAATTCATAAATCACTTATGCTATTAGATTTTGAAAATCATAATTTTATGATTATAATTATTCTTTTTCTGCAATGACTTGATGAGTTTAAGTATTAAATTAATGAAATATACACATAATTTATGGAAGCCAAATATTTTATTGAAGATATTTCTTTACCATTTCCAATTTCCAAATTTCCTGTGAATTAAATCTGAGAGAATTTCTGCCAGACTGTGCCATCTTACTTTGTTAATTTTTAAAAATTCAATAAATGTGCTTCATTATGTATCAACCCTAATATTTTAAGAGTTTATATGTATATATCATTGAAACCCTAATATTTTAAGGGTTGGTATGTATATATCATTGAAAAAGTGTTTGCTTTGTGCAATATTTTAAGGGTTTATTCACATTTTTAATTACAAAACAATTCATTCCATAATTCATTACCTCAGAAAAATAATAAAGGTGAAAAGAATTTTAAAGTAATGATGAATATCTCACAACTGTGAACTGTGAGTTCTCCATGAAGTTGAGGCAGGAATATTAAAGTATTAAATGATGGAGCCCAGTCTTGACAATTTCATTACTTAAGTGTCCCACTATTTCAAAATTAAAAAAAAAATCGAAAGATTTTGGAATGTGGCTCAGTGCAAAGGCTCTGGGTCCAATCTCCAGGAACTCTTACACACACAGACACATGTGGATACTAACCATCATTTCCAAAAATATGAAAGATTATAGAAATATAGAATTATTTTTTATGGTGACTTATCCTTTGTAATTTAAATAAAAAATACCATAACATGAGGTATGAGTTGATGAAAATCATATTTTTGTTTAGTCTCAGGAGATCACCACTGAAAAAAGTAAAAAATTTGTATTTACAAAATAATCAAATAATGCAATTATCCTTAAGACTTCCTTGTGCATAAAGAAAATAGATTTTTTTCCTAAAAGCGTCATGGTACCCAAACCATTCTGAGGTTCATGGCCTGCCAGAGAAAGATTTTTCTTATGACCTGTAAGAATTGACCATATAAGTCAGAAACATATAGTTATTTTGAGAAGGACTTGTGGGAAATTGGTCCACATATAAAGGCAATACTCGTTTATTAAGAGTGGGTTTGATATATCTGATTTGATGAGAACCATTCTCAATCACAATATTCTAGGGGTGGTCTTGCTTACACAATATTTTCAATTATTTCTAATTAAAGGGGGCATTTGATTATTGTTTTAATAAAAATAAAACTGAAAATAACACTGAATTAAAAGTGCATATTTCTGAATTCAAAGAGGCCAGTAAGACTCAGATATTGTTCAGAAGTAACATTTTGTTTACAGAAACATGGTTTTCAATCAGTAGTACAGAAAGTTGTTTAAGCTATTTCAGCTGAGAAGTCTGTAGTCTAAAGGTTGTTCTTTAAAATGTAAGTAGTTCACAGAGCCAACTACACTCCTGTCCAAGAGCCTCTGAGATTATGTTTCTTTAATGAAGAAACAGATTTTAGCTTCTAACTCATACTAAAGGCTTTATTCAAATCCCAGAGCATAGAAAACTATTTGGAAATAACACTAAGAGGCTGTGGTTAATTTGCCATAGTACTAATAATGTCAGCATTCTCTACTGGAATTTAGTCAACAATAGTCTGATATGGGTTTAGCAAAAGTATTCACTAAAGATAAAAAAGATATTATGTCAGTGTAGACAATAACAAATTTCTAAGGCTTCCGCATAACCAGTATAAACTGTAAAACATTATTATTAGCAGAGTTTTATCTCTACAAATTGTCTTATGAAGGTTAAGGATCATTTCCAATTTGAAAGTTTGTTTCATCTGATTCTTAATAATAAGGTTGAATGAATCATGAATATATGAATTTATTAAACAAATCTATTGTCTAGTATCTTTTGTTTTATAAAGTAAGCAAAAAGTATTTATGATTTTACTAAAGACTCTAAAAGATATCTTTAAATAAACAGGCAATGTGAGTTTTATTTTTTCCTCAAGTTAAATCCTATTTTGGGAAAGTAAAATCAAAAGTTCTCAGATACTTGTTCAATCAATTTAAATAGTTATGAGTGCCTAGAAATCAATGGTGACTTAATGAAAATGACAATAAAATATTTTAAAATGTTATATAAAAAAGGAAACACAATCTAAAAGAATGCTTCCTTTTAGGAATTATCTTTAGAAATTAAATAACCTTCATTGCTTCCTGTTAAAAACTCTAAGGAAAGTTAATCAATGTATCATAGGAAAAACCGATATTCTTGTCTTGCATTTATGTAATATTTGTCAGTGAAAGTTGTAACTTTCTCTTTCAAATGAATAAATTCATCAAAATCAACCAACTTGGAAAAAATTTGATTCAATTATTGCTTTTTTATGTGCTCAAATATATTAAACCAGAGTAAAGAAAAACTACCTTTTATCAAAATTTTTACATCTTTATATACATTTTATTCTTTTTATTTTAACTTGTTTGATGTCCTGGAAAAAAACTAGACCATTTAAGACAAAATTATCCTTTTACTCTAGATAAAATATTTATCACATTTTGTATATATTCAATAATATTTATTTTGTACTCTTGCTCTTAGTGTATACTCAGTTAGTCATATTAATCATGAAAGTTAACAAATAAGATAAATATTTACACCACAGGAAAAAAATGGGAAATTTATTATCTGAAAATGACTGTTTCAGGACCTTCAGAAGACTAACACAACTCATTACCTGCAGCCACAAAAATCAATTTTCTAGGCTCTTAAATTGACATAAATGGACATGCTCATTAATAGTACCTGAAATACAGCTAACGTAAGGAATGTTAAAGTAATATGAATTACATAAGCATGCAAAGTTAACATTATGTTTCAGAATCATTTTTTGAATGTTCAGTTTTACTTAGAAATAACATAGGCCCTGATGGAATGCAAGATATGCTACTCAAAAATATGATTCCCTGAAAATTGAGAAAACATCAGCCTCTTCCTTTTGTCTGTCTGTGTTAAGAGTTACCCTTGAAACAACTCTCTGATCAATGTGCATGAAAGTCAGTCATCAAACAGTTACATTCCACAGGAAAGTTACACAGAGACACCCAAGAAACTCTGAACGAACAGTCCTTGCTAACTTACACCAAATTTATTACCATTACGTCACACTTTTTGTTCAATCATACTGCTACATGACCTTTGGCATGACCTTCATTATATCTAAGCATAAAAATACGCAGTTTTCTCTGAGTCTTTTGGTCTTCATTTTTAGAAGTTCTCATGTCACATAAAACTTTACTTGCATAAACTGGTTATACTTTTCTCTTATTGATCTATTTCTTGTTATGGAGATGCTAGATGTGAACCTTGTACTCAGGAAACAAAAGATATTATGTTTTCTCTCTGATAGAATCTAATTATAATGCATTGATTAACTTGCTTTGATATTAATCAGTAAGTCTTCTATGTATCTTAAGAATTTTATTTTTACTGAAACACTATTAAACATAATCACTATTGAAATAAAAATAAGTCAAAATAATAAATCAATTTAGCTTAAGAAAAATTAAAGTTATTTTACAGCTTTAAATATTTTCTAGAGTAATATTAATTTACTTTATTACTAAACTAGTCTAAGAAATCTGAGTAAAACATTCTTGTTTCAAGATACCACTACATTGGATTTGATAAATTCATATAAGAATGAATTATTTCAAATTTTCAAGGACATATTATTGCTATTATTAACTAAATATTTTTCAAAGCAAAAAGACAGTGAAGGACTAAAGATATTTAAAGGGAACCCACAGATTAAACACAAGATAGTATGATATAGTTTGAAATGAAAAAACTGTAAAAACTGTACGATATTATCAATAAAAAGTCACCTATTACTAAACCTTAAAAATATCATATAGTGTACCAAAACATATCATACCATGATTCCATGCATTTGAATAAAAATCACATACAACAGTTCATAACTCACTCCAGACCAAAAAAGGTTAAAAAATACCTGAAAAGCATTTGCTTAAAGCCATCACTAAATTGTCATTTTAACGTTGTTACTTGAATAGGACATTTTATCTTGGAGGTATATTTTTGACTCAAGCCCAGAATCATGCTTAACCTTAGTGGCAACACAATTAAAGGAATGAGTGTGCTTTCTATCCATATTACTTAAATTATTATTGAACTGTTGCTTTATACTACTTTATAAAAGAAATAAAACTTATAGGCTAGCATCAATTACAATGTAGTTAGCAAGAAAACATGATTTTGGTAAGGTGGTTGTTTATAGAATATATATTAAACATATGAATAGCTTACTTATGTGCAAATAATAATCATTAATAAATAATATGGAAGCATACCATTTATATTAACAAGTAAAAAAAGTCTAGAAAATTTCTAACAGGAAATATGCTGAATTTATACCTAGCAAAGAGATAAAACTCTGCTAAGGAATATATAATTCTATAACAAAAAATATCCCACAATTATTGCTTGCAAAACCTTTTCTTCAAGATAGAAACAAATCTGTCTAAAGTAATTTATGAAATTACTGTGCTCTGCATGAAAACATCATAGTAGGTCTTAAGAAATTATAAAACAATAGTAAAGTTTATTTGGACATATAAAATAGCAAAGACATTTTTAAACTAAGGAATGCTGAAGTGTAGATAGGTAGATTATATAAAATAGAGTTTATAAATATATTCAAGGATCAATAGGTATTTGGCACAGGATACGGATGAAATATTTCACAGCAGAAGAAGTTAAGTATTTGATAAAGTTATTGGACCAATGGTCTGATCATTTGAAAAACTGCTCCTAACAATTTCAAACAGCATATTTTATATTGCAGCCAAGTATTTTTAAAAAAGAAAACACTAATACACCCAACAAAGATGTAAGAAATATGAATATATTACCAGTATAAGATATGACTGCATATGTAATTTAGCCAGAAAACCAGAAATCTATAAGGAATGAAATAATTAAAATATAGACAAAACTTTTCTCATGCTGATAAGAATATGGTGAACTGTTATTTGCATACATTATGAGTAGTAAGATACACTAGTGCTATTACTTAAATGGTGATTTTTAAAAATATCTACAATCTAAATATTCTTTCTGTATCCTATTTTATTTTAAAGTCCTTCTATTAGCAGTTAGTCTACAATACATTCAGATAAAATGTCTCAAGTCATAACCACATGGAAAACTATTAAATTGCTATCAATAATAGTGAATATCAGAACTAATCTAAATGCATTACCAGCAAACTATTCAAATAAATTATACACATAGGCATTTTTACTGTATTCATAAGTAAAATCACATTACTTCTAGGCAAAATATCTTTAAGTTATATTTTCAAATAAAATTGTGATATAAAGAATAAACTGTATGACATTAATCTGTGTGATGTTATTCTGAAAAAACACAATTTTGTGTTACTTTTGTGATATACCATCAGCATTGTTTTAATTCATACATATTTGTGTCATATACTTTTAGAAATAAATATTAATATCATAAAAGTCATATTTTACTCTTAAAATATAATTATTAGGTTTATAAAGACTTTAACAATAATGTCTTCTTCAGTCATTAATATTAAAGCATTATATTCAATAATAAAAAATGAAGTTCCTTGAATTATCCCTGCTTTGTTTTTCGAACACATATGTGAAGAAGGTATGGAGACAGCAAGAAATTTTATTGAAACATACCTTTATGAAGTCATTTCTAGAATTAATATAATCATTTCCTAATGAGCATATCATTTTTGTAATGTGAATATTTTTCATTGAAACAAAATATTTAGAGTTTCTTAACCTTATATTGGAGGTGATAATTTTAGTGATCTTGGCATATTTATAAAATTTAAGATTAATAAAGGAAACAATCATATCATACGGAAAACAGGTAACTTGCTGCAGATATTGTAAGTTAGGGAACAGCCAAATATTAGAAATTAAAAAGACATTCCTTATTTCTTCTAGTGGATAAAAATATAAATACACAGTGGCTGTGACTGGAAAGAGAAATTAGAGATTTCAACACTCTTGAAATTGACAAAAAAAACCATGCATTAACTCATTTCAATTCTATCACAGAGCCACTTTGATTACTAAAGTCACTCATTTCTTTGCTGTCTTAAGATATTTCAATTTTCCCTTTTCATTTATATTTTAAATGTGTGTATCTCAAGCCAAACTGTGATTACTTAATTCTTTCACATAGTTATATTTGCAACACATTTATTTTACCTAGGCAATGTTATATCTATTTTTCCACACATGATTTGTGTTTTTCCTCCAAAAACTAAAAAATATAAGGAAATGGATTATTCCAGAAAACCTTCACAATGAATCAGCGCTGCCCAACACTGTAATTTTAGTACAGTGATTTAGCCCATCTTGTATTTCTGACTAACCAAACTGTTAAATAACAGATTGATGTAGATTTAAATCACTTAAGCTTGTGGTAATTTGTTGCAACAGCCATAATAATTAAGATAGCTACATTTTAAAACCATATTTACTCAGTTTCCAGAAAAAGTTCCATTTAAAGCAAGAATAATATCAAACTTGAACATTGGTACGTGAAAAGTTAACAGAATATAGATAATTGATACCTAGAACAATGTATTTGTTTCTGTGAGGGACCAGAGAAATAAAGTAAAATTGTCAAAGCAAAGTTTCATGGGCAAATTTAAACAGACAGTGATATTTCTGCAGAGAGAATCCAAAACTGAGGAAGGACTCAGTTTCACAACAACAGTTTTGAATCTTTAGGGCTGGAGAGTTTTAAAAGGATAGGGATAAGCAAATACGAAATAGAGCCGCAGGGCTCTGGAGAGAGAGAGGTTGATTGGTCTGGTACACTGACCACACAGAATCAGCTTACTGAATTTGGCAAAGTTTGTCAGTGTTTCTCTTTAGGATTGGGCCTTCTAGTTGCTGATCTTGGTCATAGTCTCCTACCCACTGGGAGTAATCGGAAGATAGTATTTTCTTGTGATGATTACATTTTAAAGGAATTGCGTGCTGGGGTTTAGCTCAGCAGCCTTAGGTGCCTGCTTGGCAACAGCGAGGTCGTGAGTTTGATCCCTGGTAACAAAAAAAAAAAAATTAAAGGAATTGCTTCCCAGGTCCTGAAGAAAGATATTTCTGGTGCTTAAAACTGACAAGAGGCTTTTAAATATATTTACATCTCTAAGATGCAGAGGAAGAATTGGTCATGATAAATTTTCTAAAATGAATACACTACTTTTAATAAAAAAAAAACCAGAGTTTACACAGTAAGAAGCTGGTCTCTTAAAGCATTAGGCCAGCTGAGGTGAACTTTGAAGGTCAACATGTTTAAAGCGTTAGGATTACATATAAAGGAAAACCCATCAGAATCACAACAGACTTCTTAACACAAACCATCAAGTCAAGAGGTGATTGATGTATTGCAAGTCCTGAAAGAAAACAACTTGCAACCCAGATTGATGGACCCTGAAAAATATCTTTCAGAATTAATGTAGAAACAAGATACTTCCATGGTAAAGAACAACTGAATGAATTCATGATCACCAACCGGACTCTACAAAGAATACCAAAGGGCATTCTAGAGAGAGATAAAAAAGACCACAATTCCAAAAACAGCAGCAGAGAGGGATCACTAAACAGGGCAGACAACTGAATGGAGCGGAAAAGTAGGCACCCAATGGCAGGAAAATAGCATGGCAGAGTTGAGGCAGTGCGTGTTGGACATAATCACTAACATAGATGACCTCAATTCACCAAAAAAAGGAAACAGGCAGAGTGGATCAGGAGACAGAACCCATCAATATGCTTTATACAAGGAACACATTTAACTTGAAAGGGGGTTCACAGACTGAAAGTCAAAGGAGAGAACAATGCTGTGTAACAGGGAACCAGAGAGAAGTGGGAGAGGCTTGCCCATTCACTGCAGAGTGCACAAGAAAGACATGGCATTTTTATACAATGGAAAGCTACTCAGCTATAAAGAAAGATAACCTCAAGGCTCTTGTAGGTAAATGGATACAACTTAGGATCATGCTCATGTATGAAATGGTTCAGAATCCCATGGGTGAACATCGTGTTGTTTCCCTAGTATAAAAAACTAAAAGAGATAGTGGGATCCAAAATGCACGATACATATTGTGAAAGTGAAATGGGAGAAAGTGTCTAAAAAGAAAAGGCAGTGATCATTGTTAATTCATTATCATGATTTGAAACTCAAATTATTTACTTTGTTCTGCTTAGTTTGGTTTTTTATGTTTCGGTTTGTCTAATTTTATTATAAGTACACTCTGGCTGAGGCAGGCTGGGCACACCAGGTGCAGCCACTTGATCCTGGGGCTGTGCAGCCTGAGACCCACAGCCCAGGATTGGCACAGAAGTGGGGCAGCTTGGGCTTGGCCCAGGAAGAACAGTGGTAGCAAGGAGGAGGGTAAAGTCACATGTCAGTGGCACATGTCAGTGGCTTGCACTGGGCTCCTCTCATGCTCCCCTCCTTCTAAGAGGCAAAGGTTGTGGAGTGCAGGGAGAAGGGAGCTGGAGACCAAAAGGAAAGTCTTAAAAGCAAAGAGGGTGTTAGACACAGGAAGAGTGAAAAGGCAGAAGTCTTCCTGGATCTGATGGTGGTAAGGAGTGTCTGGGGCACTGTCTGAGAAGTCAGAGTCTACTTAGATCTGTCCTCTTTTGTTTTATTCATATATATATATATATATATATATGATGGTATGAATAGTTACTTTGAAGGAAAGACAATATAGCAGGCATTGTTGATTTAATATCATCTTGCTCTGAAGTCCTACAATGCTTTTGTTTTTCTATCATGTTGTGTCTTATTGGATTTTAATATGTATGATAGTATAAACAAAATTTTCATGGAAAATAATATAGCAGCCATTGTTCACCTTCGGTTATTTGGTTCAGAATGTCTTACAATACTTCCATTCTCTTGAGTTGTTTTATTCTACTTTGTTATGTTTGACATTATTTATGTAAAGCTAAGCTCAACTATTTCAAAGAAAGAGACATTATGATAGCTACTGTTAATATCCAATTGTCTTGTTGTGAAGTGCTGTGTTGCTTACATTGTTCTGCTCTGATCTGGTTAGATCTGTCTTTTTTTATTCTCTTTTAAATTAAAAAAATAAAAATTAAAAAAAAGCAGAAGTCAGACTCCTTCTTTAATACACCGGGAGCTCGAGATAGGGCTTGAAATGACACTAAAGATAGGTGTACCCTATACCAGGTTTCAGTACCATATATGTGAAAGTAATGGAGGGGAGAGAAAGCCCCTGAGAGAGCTCTGCATAAGCAATCCTGGCTGCTATTCACTCCTGTAGGAGCCAATGAGTTTGGAGAATGGAATCTGCAGGAAGCCAGCTTAAAGCAAAGGATTTAAAGGGGAAGGGAGGAGTTTGCTGCCTTGAGGAATTCAGGGGTTCATTTAGTGTGGTTGTGCTTCTCTGAATGGGCAGGGCAGACGCAAGTGTGGCCATATTTTTCCAGATGGACGATGCAGATGAACATGGCTTTTTTCTTCTGTGGCATTCTCCTCTGCCTACCCCTACCCTTCCCCTCTGAGGTAATGGTCTCACCCACTGGATACGATATTAACCACATTTCAACTGCTTTTCTTTGGGATGAGAACTCTGGGGTACCCTGTGCAGACAGAGCTGGGTAGGAAATTATTTCTCTGGGATTCATTTCCCCGTGTTTGGTCATCAAGGGACTCAGTAATTCCTCACAGCCATGGTTCAAGTGAATTCTGGTTCAGCTCCTGGCATCAGTGGACCGTGACACTGTTCACTTTATGATGGTTTTTTGGGCCATGGAGGCTTCCACGGAAAGGGAAGTTTGGGAAGCCAGGTGGTGTGTGGTAAACTCTGGTATGTACCTGGAACAGTTTAAGATACTCTGAGGATAAATCAAAGCTTAGAGAGCCCAGGAAATTAGAGATGACATGCACACAGGATGCTTGCTTGGGGAAACTGCCCAGAGTGAGCAGTGAGCAGAGAGCCCATGTGTGTTTTAGCCCGCAAGGTCATATGTGTGGGGACGCCCAAGTCCTTTGAAAACAATGGCATACCAATATGTGTGCCTAACATTGCTCATGGATTTAATGTTTGTTGTTAGGTATAAGTCTTGTTTTAGTTGGACTCATTATTTTCCTATTCTTTCCTTTTGGAATGGGAATGCTTATCATCTCATGACATTGTATTTTATAAGTACATAACTGACTTGAGTTTTACAGGGTGCGGCGCCCTTTTCTGTCCATGCCGAGTCCTAGTCCATCCACGCCTTGTGACAATCGCTTCTCCAGGAAAAGGACACTGCATGTGGGAATTGGGCGCGGGGATCTTGGAATGTTTTGTACTGATAATTGTAATTTGTGTAGTTCACATGTGTATGTTTTTATGTAATGCTCAATAGGGAGTCGAGGGTGGAGACTCCAGGGGGGTTGCTGGAGGCCCTCTAGATAACCCCTTTGTGAGGACTGGTTGTGAAATTTTACCTTCTGTGAGTAGTATGAGAGAGTTTATACAGAGGCTTTAAATGGGAGAGCTCATGGAGGAGGATTTGCGGGATTCCTGTGAGACAACTGCCCTGAGACACTGGACAGGCAGCCAAAGATGGGCAACTAGGACACATATGTTACACCACCGGCCGCCTAACACAGGCACAGGACCAATTGCTGTCCTGCAGGCCCATGACGGGTAAGGCCTGGTTGGGTTCATATGAAGAGTCCTTGACCTAAGACAGGCGCTGTCCTCACAGGGACTGCCATACTCCCATAAGTGATAAAGGAAACAATGTAGGGAGCGGCATAATAGCCTCACACATCTCTTCCTCCTGCAGGAATCCAGGTGCATAGGCTTACATTTCCCAAGCTAACTAAGTAACAAGATTGAGATGTTACAAAGGTGAAAAGAATTAATTAACACCTACTGAGCCTGGGGCGCTTCCTGCTGGGGGTTGAGGTTAATTAAAACCTATTGTTTAGGATTGTTTCTGCCTGGCACTAAGCCTGGGGCGCTTCCTGCTTGGGGCTGGGGGTTGCTGCCAAGGTTAGCAAATATATATTCCAGCTTCTAAAAAATAAAGCAGATTCAGATTCACTCACAGACTGGTGTGCAGTGTCTTCTGTCTCTCACTCGCCGACTCCCTATCCACCTTTGGGAAACCCTAGCCCTGCTGCAGCTGGACTCTGGCAACAAGGGTCTACATTACCTTGAGTCTCAGCAGAGACATTGGGCTTAGATATTGGAACAGATAAATCTTTGGAGACCCCTTGTCTTTCAAAAAGTTATGTAGTGAAGGCTCATTTCATGGTTTAGACCTAAATGTCTCCAACCAGTCTCATGTATTCATAAGTGGGACTTTTGAGAGGTGACTGGATCATGAAAGCATTATACTTATCAGTGGATTATCTACTGATGAGTTCAATAGTTCATAAACTATTAGGAAGTTGGGTGTCGTTGGAGACTGTTGACTGGCATCATGACTTGGAAAGGGTCTTTTCTTGTCCCTGCCCCCTCCCTTTTTTACTCTCCTTCCTGGCTAACATAGGGTGAAGTTTTCTTCTGCTATGTCTGACTACTTTGCCATTTTTTCCTTGGAGTCAATCAACCGTGTATTGAATCCGCTGAAAACTGTAAGCCAAAACAAACTTTCCCACCTTTAAGTGGCAGATGCTAGGTATTCTTTCTCAGTAACAATAATGTTAATAGAGCTTGATCTCCAGCCTGTGAAGTGGAGCTTAGTGGAAGAACATTGTTACTGGAGATACATCTTTGAAGAGATAGTGGGACTCCAGCCCCTTCTTTCTGCTTCCCAGCTACCATGACGTGAGCAGCTTTCACCATACCATGCTGCTGCTGTCCTGTACTGTGCTAAAAGTATCAGGGCCCCTGACAATGGGATGAAAATGCTAAATCTTTCATGAAATCAGGGGCAATTCCACCCAGTATAACTGCTAAATTTCTACTGAAATTCAGTGACTTGCTCTATTGTGGAATTGTTATTTAAAGCCAGACAAGACACAATTTTTAACAATCTTTTATTTTGAAACAGAAACTAGGGTAAACTGTTCTTTAACAAATTCTTTACTTCAGGGTGTTACTTAGTATATAAACATAACTTCAAAAGTAAACATAAAGCATGTGACTCTTGTTTGTCCATTACTGTAATTTGATATTGCTGACAGTTTACAACTTAAAATTTTCTCTTTTCTCATAAGTTGTTATGTCACTGTGACAAATAGGACAGGTAGAATTGATTGATAGCCAATGACCAGTGAAGTGCATTTGACATTCATGAGAACACTATAGTATGTGAATTTTTTGTATTATTTAATGCAAACATTACAGTGCTTCAAAGCATCAGTTTTGTTAAATGTTCTTACTGTCAAGTTGTCAACCTGTTGCTTTGAAAGTCTTCTTTCAAAGGGGGGTGAAAAACGTATTCATCTATAGGGGCTAGTTCACCTAACGAGTGCTAGGGTTCATTTTTGTGAGGTATTTCTGGGTGTGAGTTGACTTTCTTGTCTGGGCTGTGATGGTGAGTCTAAAACTGTACTTCTTTCACTAATGTCTTCAGATATCACTGAAGCAGTTTCTGGATTTTCATCATGAGAGCTGGCACTGACCATAGGGCTACTACCAGAACCAGTAGTGAAGCTTAAGCTTGGGTTGTAAACTGCTGTTGAGCCAGAATGAGACTTATATCTAGGATTTAAATCAGAACCATCTCTTCTATTCTGTGACACTGCCCTTTGCGTATTTAGAGTTGAGGGTAAACCATGACACTGTAAATCACTATTAATGTCCATAAGGTTACTGGAACTAACCAATCCTGTCATTCTCTGTCCTAATGTTCCTCTCTCAGCTACAACAGGATTTGTATCACTTACATCAGTATTTGAAGTTCTGAAAGCTGGTATTCTGAGGGTACCGACATTACTTCTTACACCAGCCTCTTCAGCACGTGAAAATGCATTTCTGATATCTTCTAGTACACTTTCTACTGAATCACTAGTGTACACTGTCTCGGGTATGAATGAAGTTATATTATCTTTGTCACCACTTTGAGAACCTTCTCCAGGAAAAATTGTGATTTGAAGATCGGGAACTGACAATATACGCCCTTTTCTCGATTGTGGAGCTGCCCTATTTTCAGTTGTAGGTGTAGAATATTCTCCTGAACAATGACCAGGTAGTGCGGAAGCTGAAAAATCTTCACTTTGTAATGTAGGACTACGCATCTGATCTCTTAGTTTCTCATGGGGTTCATCTCTAGAGAATAACTCAGTGTCAATTACAGACTCCTGCTCAACAGTATCAGGTGACTTACTGCCATGAATTCTCATACCCTGGTCACGTGTTATATTTGGAAATGAAATACACTCATCACTTAGTTTAACTCTTCGATGTCTTCGTCTCTTCTTTCTTGGTCTTTCCATTCTGATAGAAGAGTCTCCCATTAGTCCTTCAGTTATATTTTCTTGTGATATACATGAAGTTGCAAAAGCTAATTCAAACTGTGGATTTTCCATATGTTCTCTGTGTGGTTTTGGCAATGATAAATGTCGATGCTCTAAATTTGGTCTGCTGGAATCAATACTACTTGAATTTCTCTGACTTTGTAATGTCCCACATGGATCATTCCTTTGATAAATTCCTGTTGTATATTTGGTTTGCCCAAAACAGGAGAGTTCCATTGTTTCACAATAGTCAGGGGAAGATGCCTGTGCAGTTTTCTCTACAAATGAGAAGGACAAAAAAGAACTAAGAAAACTGAAAGCATCATAAAATATTAGTGAAAGTCTTTCAAAAAATAAGTAAACAACGATCTCTTAAAGACTCAAAGATTTCAGCATATTTTACACTGACACAGTAAACACTTTCATAAGAAAACACAGTCTAAAATTATAAAACCAGGATAGATTCTACTTCAATTGAAAAGACTGCGATAACCCTCAATAAATTCATAGATTTTAAAAGAGAATCTTACAACAGTGTATTTCAATATGTATTAATACATGGATTATCACATACCACTGTGCAGAGCATGTGAAAACATATTTCTTTCAGGGAACTGTACAAATATTAATACAATTACACTGATTTTCTAATGTCAGAGATGGATTACCTGTTTGCTCACTTTCTGTCACATAGTCAGTTTGTTCAAAAGAGGAAATTTCCACTACTTCACAATAGTCAGGTGGAGATGCCTGTACACCTTTCATTGTAAAAGAGGAGAAAAAAAAAGAACTAAGAAAACTGAAAACATCATAAAGTATCACTCAGTAAACTTCCTTCAAAAATAAGAAAATAATGAACCCTTAAAATTCATATTTCTGCATATTTTACCCTTAAAAAGTAAATACTTTCATAACACCAAACTCTAAAATGATAAAGTCAGGATAGATTCTATTTCATTTGAAAAGACTGCGCTAATCCTCAATAAATTCATAGATCTAAAAAGAGAATCTTTAAAAAAGTCTATTACACGATACTCAGATGGAGACGCCTGTGCACCTTTAATTACAAAAGAGGACAAGGGCACAAAAGAACTAAGAAAATGTAAAATATCCTAAAATATTACATAGCAAACTTCTTTCAACAAATAAGAATACAAGGTGCTCATAAAGACTCAAAGATTTCAGCATGTTTTCCACTGACACAGTAAATACTTTCATAAACAGAGTCTAAAAATTTAAATGCAGGATAGATTCTATTTCACTTGAAAATACTGAGATAACCCTCAATAAATTCATAGACCTAAAAAGAGAATCTTTAAAAAAAGTCTATTACAACATGTTGTTACACAGATTATCACATACCACTGTGTAGAGCATGTCAAAACATATTTCTTTCAGTGCACTGTGCAAATATCAATACAATTACTCTGATTTTCTAATGTCCGAGATGGATTACCTGTTTGCTCACTTTGTGTCATATATTCAGTTTGCACAACAGAGCAAATTTCCACTGTTTGACAATAGTCAGGTGGAAAAGCCTGTGCACCTTTCACTACAAAAGAGGACAAAGACACAAAGGAACAAAGAATACTGAAAACATCATAAAATATCACTCAGTAAACTTCTTTCAAAAATAAGAGAGTAATGAGCTCTTGAACATTTAAAGATTTCAGGATATTTTACACTTAAAAAGTAAATTCTTTCATAAACACAGAGTCTAAAATTATTAAGGCAGGATAGATGGTATTTCATTTGAAAAGACTGAGCTAATCCTCGATATATTCATAGATTTAAAACAGATACTTAAAAAAGTCTATTTCAACATTTTGCCGTACAAATATTATCACATACCACTGTGTAGAGCATGTCAAAACATATTTCTTTCAGTGCACTGTCCAAATACCAATACAATTGCCCTGATTTTCTAATGTCCAAGATGGATTACCTATTTGCTCACTTTCTCTCATATATTCAGTTTGCTCAGTAGAGGACACTTCAATTGTTTCACAATAATCATGTGGAAACATATGTGCACCTATCAGCACAAAGAGGAGGAGGTAAGATAAGAAGTAATAAAATTAAAAATATTACAAAATACTAATCTGTAAACCTGTTTCAAAAAATAACAAAAGTTTGAGTACTTAATGACTACAAGTTTTAATATGCTTCATACTTATACAGTTAACAGTTTCATAAACAACATAGTCCAAATGTATGAGTCAAGATAAGATAGTTTAAATTCCATTTGAAAAAACTGAGGTTTTCCTCAATGAATTCACTGATTTAAAAAAGAATTTTTTCAAAAAAGAGCAGTTTAAATATTCTGTCATGTACAGTCTCAAGTACCACTGCATAAGGCATGTCCAAAGATTTATCTTTCATTCCACTATCTTAACACTTATACAATTACCCTGATTTCCTAATGTCCAATGCCTTTGACCACTTTCTGCTGTGTGTTCAGTTTGCTCCAAACAGGTACGTTCCACCTTTTCACAATAGTCATCTGGAGACACTTGTGTGCCTGACACTACAAAACAGGAGGAGGTGTGAAATGATTTAAGAAAATTTAAAAAATAAAATATGACTTTTTAAATTTCTTTCAGTCCACTGTCCAAATACTAATGCAATTACTCTAATTTCCCAATTTCCAAAATGCGTTACCTGTTTGCTCATTTTCTTTCCTGTATTCAGTTTGTTCAGTGGAAGAAAGTTCCCCTCTTTCACAATTTTTATCTGGAGAAATTCGTGCACCTGTCATCACAAAGGAGGTGTATGTCAGAAAAAAAAAAAAAAGAAAATTCCAACCATCATAAAATTCTACACTTCAACCTTGCTTCAAAAATTTTTTTTAAAAAGAGTAAGACATTAAAGACTCAAAATTTTGGCATATATTTTACACTTACACAGGTAACACTTTCATAAAAAATTAATACAAATTGATAAATAAATGTAGCATATTTTCAGGTTCATTTTAAAAGACTGAGATAATCCTTCATAAATTCTCACATTAAAAAAGTCAGTCTATTGGCCGGGGTTTAGCTTAGCAGTGTAAATACTTGTTTGGCAAACACGAGGTCGTGAGTTTGATCCCCTGGCCTTCTTCAAAAAAAAGTCAATCTGAAAAAAGTCTATTTTAAATATTTTTTTCATGAACAAACACTCACATACCACTGTGTAGGACGTGTCAAAAGATATTTCTTTCATTGCATTGTCCCTATAATAACACAATTACCTTGATTTCCTATATTCAAGGATAGTTTCTCTCTTTGTTCACTGCATGTTGTAAATTCAGTTTGCTAAAAATGGGTTAGATCCACTATTTCACAGTAGTCACTTAGAAACACTTAAGCACCTCACCACAAAGAGGAGGAGGTCAGAAAGTAATTAAGAAAATGAAAACATAAAATGCTACATTGTAACCTTGCTTCAAAAAAATAAGAGAAGAACAAGACATTAAAGACTCCAAGTTTTCAGCCTAATTTTACACTTTCATAGCTAACATGCTCATAAGAACATAGCATAAGTTTATTAAAATTAGCATAATTTCAATTCCTTTGGAAAAATGAGTTAATCTTGTATAAATTCAGAGATTTGAAACATGCAATCTGTAAAAAATGCTAATTCCAATATATTGTCATGGACAGAGACTCATACACCACTGTGTAGAGCACATGAAAAGATATTAGTTTCATTTGACTGTCCAAATGCTAATACAATTGCCCTGATTTCCTAATGTCCAGGATGGATTTCTTCACTCACTTTCTGTCCTATATTTAGATTGTTCAATAGAGGAAAAGTCCACTGTTTCAGAAGAGTCATCTGTAGACGCTTGTGAACCTGTCACTGTGAAAGAGGAGAAGTTAAGAAAAGAACTAAGAAAATTAAAAACATCAAAAAAATACTACTCTATAACCTTCTTTCAGAAAAATAAATCATTGAATGCTTAATGATTCAAAAATTTTCAGCATATTTTACACTTACAAAGTTGTCACTTTCATGAATAACATAATCCAAATTTATAAGTAAAGGCAAGATTGTTTCAATTCTATTTGAAATGTCTGATGTGATCCTCAATAAATTTATAGATTTAAAAAAGAGAAACAAAAAATACGTACATTAAACATTTTATCATAGACACAGTGTTACATACCATTGTGTAGGGAATGTCAAAATATATCTCCTTCAGTCCACTGTCCAAACACTAACACAATCACTCTGATTTCCTAATATCCAGGAAAGATTACCTGTTTTCTCACTTTCTGACATATATTCACTTTCTTCAGAAGAGGAAATTTCCACTGTTTCACAGCACACATCTTGGGGCACTTGTGCACCTGCCACTGAAAAAGAGGAGGAGGAAAGAACATAACAAAAAATTAAAAACTTCAAAAATACTACTCTGTAACCCTGTTTCAAAAAAATAAGAAAATAGAGTGCTTCAAACTTCAAGTTTACATCATATTTTACACTTATATATTTATCAACTTTATAAACAGCATACTCTAAATTTATAAGTAAAAATGGATAGTTCCAGTTGAATTTGGGAAGGCTGAAGTAATCCTTAGAAATCCATAGATTTTAAACAATCAGAAAAAGTCTATTTTCAACATTTTGTCACTTAGAGTTTCACATATCACTCTGTAGGGCATGTCAAAGGAAATTTCTTTCAGTCCACTGTCCAATTACTAATACATTTACCATGATTTCCTAATATCCAGGAAAGATTACCTCTTTGCTCACTGTGTAGCACACATTCACTTTCCTCAGAAGAGGAAATTTCCACTGTTTCACAACACACATCTTGAGGCACTTCTGCACCTGTCACCAAAAAAGAGGAGGAGGATAGACCATAACAAAGAAAACTGAAAAGTTTAAAAACACTATCTGAAGCCCTGTTTCAAAACAATAAGAAAATAATGAGTGCTTAAATCTTCAAGTTTACACC
>PVLA01013252.1:0-38131 GCA_004027455.1 Hydrochoerus hydrochaeris
AAGATTGAGGTTGGCTTTCCTGATGAGGAATGTGAACCCCATCTTTGTGAGGTTGATAGGAATCTGTCCCAGTCAGGGTCTTTTTGGGGTGAGGACTCTCTTTACTGTTTGTTGCTGGGAGGCTCTGGTTTTTCTCTGCACCTTGGCTCTCTTCCTATTGGGAAGATTTACATCATTTGTTAATGACACAGGAAATAAAGCCAAGCAGCCCCTTATTATCAAGAAAACCTATCCCAGATGCTGACCTGCTGCTGGAGGCTTATCAAGTCTTTCTCAGTCTTGAAGCTAAGTGGAGCTAGCTTCATTTGTTGGGACTTGTTGTGCTTTGTCTTTTCTGATCTCTCTTTCTCTTCCTTAATATAATCATGTTTAATTTTAAGTTTAATTAGATACCTACTACATTAATCTGGTATCATTCTAAATCATTTAGACAAGAAAGAAAAACCTACTCTGTTCAGAAATGACAACTATTTTCACTTTATTGTACTTTTCCCAGAACTTACGCAATTTGTTACATGTATGTAGCTTTGATTGTGTGCTTCCTATTTGTACAGAAATGAACTGAAATAGTACTGTTTTTGCAGTTTGCTTTTTAGAAACAATTAACATACATGATGTAGTGATTTTTCTCAGGCAAGTGCATGCTTTCTCAATTGTTGCATGAATGCTGTAGCACCAAGATATAATGAATCACTTAACAGCTCCTTGCTGGTAGATGTTTGGATCTTAGTTTTTTCCAGGCCCCAGGGAGCCAGCCTGCTTTTCCTCTGTTCCCACATCTGTGTCCCTGGAGGACAGAGACCTGGGAATCACAGTATGGTAGGAGGGATGTGCACTGCTGATTAAAGTGTGGGCAACATCAGTGAATGGACTCGCACAAAACAAGGCTGCTTCCGTGTCTTCCCTTGAGAGCTTTCAGACTTTCCTGAAGATGAGCGAGCAGAGGAGGGCAGGTGGTGAGACCTGTGGTAAAGTGCACACACAGGGTTGAGTTAGTCGTAAAAGCCCGCCACCATGCAGCCTGAGTTCCCAGTCCAGCGAGCGGAGACCTCACTGGAGACTAAGTCACACTCAGACCTGTGCTGTCTGCTTCTGTTCCCCCCATGTTATGAAGATGTTTTCCTCTTTTTCCTGGGTGAGGGATGCTATCAAGCTCTCACAAGGGCCTTGCTGAGAGTGGTCAGTGTTTTCATTTTCTGGTGAGTTGTAGAAAGCACTGATGGCTCTCAGTGAGTTAGGATGTGATTGATTCTGCACATGGCTGGGCCCAGTATTGCAAAGATTCAGCCACAGGCTTAGCTAAGCTTAGAACAGGGGTTGGGTGAGGAAAGCGGGATGCTTCTGCACAGGGCTGGGCCCAGTACTGCAAAAATTCAGCCACAGGCTTAGCTAAGCTTAGAAAAGGGGCTGGGTGAGGAAAGGGGCCAACTGCTTTTTGCCAACTGCTTTTTCTCAGAAGGATCCTTCCATAGAAATACTGTTATCACCAGCCTTGTCACCAGTGCACCATCCGATGCCTTCAGGGGCCTCAGAGATGAATCCTCCTTCCTGTTTCCATGCCACCACCCAGGAAAGCACCTGGAGGGAAGGTGCATTACCACCCTGTGCCCCACTGCTGTCTCTCACATGGGGGCATCTGAAGTTCCCTGTAGGATTCCGCATCCAGCTTTCTGTTTTTTTCTGTGTGGTGCTTCTGTTGAGGGCACTTCTGTAAGTGAGGCACAGGGCTAACTTTGTCCTTCAAACTATTTGTGTTAAGTGTTTGTTGCTTGCTTGGGGACAGGTGAGATAAATGACACTAAAGTAACACAATTCTATCCTAACTTCTACTAATTTTCCCCTGAAAAAGGACATTGGTATTGAAGAGGAGGTGGGAGACTAGATCCACCTGAGGACAGAAATACAACAACTTCTTAAAAAATTTTTATTTTAAAGAGAATAAAATGAAACAAAACAGAACAAAACAGATCATAACAAAACAATGCAAGCAACACAGAATTTCAAAGTAAGACAATAGGAAATCAATAGTGGCTACCCTAATGTCTCTTATTTTTTTTGAAATAGTTGCCCATATCTTCACACACAGTGAATTCAAACAAAACAACATAGTATAAAATCAATCAAACCAAAGAATGAAAGCATTATAGGCCTTTAAAACCAGACAACAGGAAAATCAACCATGGCTACCATAATGTCTCTTGTTCTCTTCAAAATAGCTGTCTATATCTTCATACACACTGAAATTAAATAATACAAAACAGACTAAAACCAATCAAAACAAAGAATAAAAGCTTTACTGGACTTTACAACAAGATGATAGGAAATCAGCAATGGCTACATAATGTCTTGTTTTCTTGAAAGTAGCTGTTCACACCATTATATGTAATAAAATCAATTCTTATAAACTCTTTAGGAGCAGATCTAGGCATGTATAAGCCTATACATGTACATCCACCCTTTCTGTATTAGAGAGAAAAACAAGAAAACAAAACAAATTAAGAGAAAAAGAAACAAAAGGACAAATAACAATAACAAAGAACACAAAAGAATGACAATACAGGCTTTTAAAACAAGGTGGTAGGAACATAACTAAGGTTGTTATTTTGCATATTTATCTTCAAGAGCTACTCAGATTACCAGCTTTACATGCAAAATTGATCTAATCCTATGAATGTTAACTGTTTTGTTGTGAGAAGTAATAGAATTAGTAGCACAATCATCTTAGCTATCTTAATTGTGTATAAACAAATTTATATTTTTTTTCTTTTCCCTTCCTTCTTTTCTCCTTTTCCCTCAGTTATTTTTTTCCCCATTGAGCAGGTTCTTACCCTTTCACAATATTTATTGAAGATTTTGTATCTTAGTTACTCTTTCAATTTCTTACACTAGGGAGGTGATACTGTATTTACACGTGTGAGTTTTATTTATTTCACTTATGAGCATGGTCTGAAGTTGCATCCATTTATCTATAAAAACCTCAATGTGAGCCTTATTTATAGCTGACTAGTACTCCATTGTATCAAATTTTATGACAATTCTTACTTCCAGAAGTGCTCTTAGGAAGGTTGTGGGTGTGCTTTGTTTCCTTTAATCAGATTTCCTACATGTTTTGTTTCTTCATTAATTCAAAAGTATTTACTGATCCATGTGTCAGGTACCCATAGAAGGCTGTGGCTAACCAAATTCTTATCTTTTAGAGAGCTAGAATATTTTGTAAGACAAAAAAGTAAGGAAAGGATAACTAATTCCTTTGCAGCAAGTATCTCAGTGTAGTTCTAATATTTTAATGTGAATAAGATTTATGTTTTTATCCAAATAGTTTAATAGCTGGGGAAAAGACCTATCCTCCTTTTGCTACAGGGCATGAAACATTAATCATTCATGACACTTTGATGAAAGATAGAATAAGATGCTTTTCTTTTGTCAAGTGAGGTTTATTTCCCATAATCTTCTCTTGTCTTTGAGTTCACTGTTCTGGGCTTATTCTGTCAGTTGTGAGCCTCTGGCTGATTTTTCTGAAGTTTTAACTTCAGATTGAAGAAATAACTGGATATCTTATTAAAGGAAATGGGAGAGGTATAATGGCAGTCTTTTTGTTGTTATTTATTATCAATTTTTATTTTAAAAAGAATAAAATAGTAAAACAGAATTTCAAAAAAGATAATAGGAGAGTTTCCAAAATCTGGATAATCATCCTGGGCTCTGATGAGAACTAGACAGCCCCATGGGTGGGGAGTTGAAGGGAACTAGGCTCATTTCTGCAGAACAATTACCACCCAAAGTGAGTACCCATGAAGAGCGATGGCAGGAGGAGAGTGGGGTCAATTACATGTTGGAGTTTGTGCAGTTACAGGTCATGAATAAGGGGGTTTTTCTCAGTGCTGCTTTGAAAACGACCTGGAGGACATCAACCTTTCTGAATATTGTATGGCTATTTTGTGGGGAGCCAGCCACTCACTGTACATAGGAACAGGGATTAAAACACCTCATATACGAATAATCACACTCTGCATTGACAGAGTGAATTGCCTTATTGCTTAAACCTTTTAACAATGGAAGACTGGTTTAGCCATCTGCCATACTGATTGTTTTTAACCAACTTCCCTTGGTATCACAGCCATGCATTGTCTATTGCCTAAACAAGAGTGAGTTTTTTCTAGTTTCCTCCCCTTAAACCACATCTAACTAAGAGTTTGTCTTCTGGAAGAGAAGGCAAGGAAGCAGGTGTTAACTACAATAAAAGACAAAGACATTTCAATGCTGGGTCTGAGCTCCGTGCTAACTGAAATCTGGCTGAGTGAACAGGCCACAGATGAGACTCAAAACCAAGCTTCCTCCACCAACTCACTTTCCAGGAAGACCATTTGCTTTGTAACAGGGATTTTGAATGTAAAGCAGGCTAGATTTGGTGATTGGCATCCTCAAATGATAGGCTGTCTTGTTTTGGGTCACCATCTGTATTATTAGCACCATTTAGAGTGATAGGTTCTTGAAGCTTATGTGACAGGAACTTATCCGCTTTGACTTTGTGGCCAGTCGAGGGAGCCATGTCCATCCTGCCCGCACTGTTCTCCTTGGCCAGACTCGGACTTTCTGTTAGACTCTTCAGACAACTCTGCACCATAAGGGACCAGTATGCAAGGGCTCACCCTGGACTTGCTGTTCATCATTGTCTTGCAGCAAGACTCACCTGAGGGAGAGTGGTTTTGCTACTTTACTAGAAACTGATGTTGTGGCTGCATTTGAGGTGCACCATATCACACAACAGTTGATGGCAGTAGGAGAAACAGGCTTGCTAGGGGCCTCTAAGAAATTGCTATGCTAGGCTGAGATTGAGCTGGGGAGCAGGCAATTAGTTGTGGCTACTGATGATGACTTTTTGTTTCTTAGAGTATTATGGAATCACAGGGAGGCTGTTAACTGACAAGTTTGGAACAGAAGTAGAAGGATTAACAAGAATAGCCCTGTTGACACTAGGACTTTCATTAGGATTCAACATGGAACTGTTTGGTGTGTCTTTCAATGGCCCAGTCCTGTTCAAGTGAAGTAAATTCTGCAAGGGAGAAAGCCACAGCCAGGTCAGCACTCCAGAATCAGGGCCTGCTCCAGTCCATGGCCTTCCAATCTGGTCTTGTGACTGACAAGTTACTCAACACAGATCACATAGTACTGCCCTTTTCTTTCTTCTGCTCTACCCACATGCACTCTCACAGGCCCTACTTTTCAGAAAAATTAACCCACAAACAGGACAAATGTCTGTCAGAACACAGTCCCCCTGGCACAGGTTCTTGTATGCTCTCCTTGTCTGGCTTTCCTGGGAAGTCACCATTATACAGACAAAAGCAAGGCCAGCTTGCTGGCCTTAAAGCAAGGGAGAGAGTCACATGGGAAGAAGGAAAGACTGCTTCAGGACCCATGTGATGTTACTGCTGCTGCCACCACCCAGAGATGTCTCAGCATTCTACTGTGTAGCTCTGTTGCTCTAAGTTCCACAATTACCACTCAACCCCTGTGACAACACAGGTGACATCTGGTTCACTGACAAACAGTTTGGCCTGTTGGTGTTTTCTTAAATATCTGAATTCACTGCTGTCTTTAAAAAAAACAAACTACTCATAATTACAGCTTCCCCTTTCCTTAGGTACATACTTTCTCGTTTGCAAGTCCCCGGATGTCACTCTAAAGCAGACTCCAATTCAGAAGTTGTCTATCAGCCCATCTCACAAAGGTATTTAACTGAAATAGAGCACAATGTCTAGACCCCACCAAAAAAAAAAAAAATTCCAACTAAATAATATGATAACTCAAGCCACACTCAAACTCAATGCATTTTTAATTTGTTTTTTGAAATAGGACTTCACTACATAGGCCATGCTGGCTGTAAACTTGCTGCATCATCCAGTGTTGAGTGTAAATCCTGAGAAGCTACAAAATCTAGAGCAGCAATGATCTTGTGCAGTTCGAGCTGCAGATTGTCTGGGCATGGGGTCCCAGGGAGGTGGGAGGGCAGACCCTACCTGGTATGAGGACCACATCAGGCCTCCTGGGCAGACAGATACATGGGCATGGCCACACCCTCAGGGACAGCAGATGGAAAAATGCCACACTCAACTACATGGACATAAAGTCTCCCAATAATAGGATCATTTTTCTGATGTTTAAACATGAGTTAACTCACCTATCTGATCTCTGAGTATAGCCCAAGTCCACAGTGGGTGCTAACCTTTAAATATACTCACACTAGGTGTTCCTCTCAACCACCCTGTTCATGCTGAGATTCCCATGCATTTAATATTTTGAAATAACCGGCCTGAATAAACTTTTTTTTGACAAGAAATACAGGTAGAGACAGGACATGACAACTACTGCAGTGTTAGCCAGAGGATTTGAAGACAGACCCTTAGAGAGAGATAAATATCAGATGCCACTTCTGAAGTGTTATCTTCATCTTGTGAGGGGAAAGCTGTGGCCCAGAAAACCCTGGTGCAGCCTGCTCATTGGTGACAACCCACTGACTGGTGTCCAGGTTGAGAGAGGACTGGCTGGGGAGATGGGTGGAATGATTAAGTTCACCTCCGTGTTTCACATCATGGGACCTGGAGACAGACAATGAGAGGGTGTAGGATGATGAAAGGCATCTTGGTAGAGAT
The DNA here is from genome assembly GCA_004027455.1 of Hydrochoerus hydrochaeris. Classification (NCBI taxonomy): domain Eukaryota; kingdom Metazoa; phylum Chordata; class Mammalia; order Rodentia; family Hydrochaeridae; genus Hydrochoerus; species Hydrochoerus hydrochaeris. The sequence goes on from PVLA01013252.1 coordinate 6,651, forward strand.
TTATAAACTCAGTCCCTCTGGAAGACACTAATGGCAGAGACACTGCTTATAACTCACACTACATGGAGCCATACAATGCACTGGCTGCTTTAGGGGTGTAGGTCAGTGTCAGGGTGCTCAGTCAGGACACAATGGCAGCCGGGTAAAGGAAACAGTGTTTTTAAACTCTGTATTCTGAGTATGCTGCTGTTAGAAGGCTAGTTTTTCTGTTTGTGTTTTTAAATTAAAAATGCACACTATTGTAGAAAACCTCCAGTGTTCAGAAAAATAGTAAACAAAACATATCGCCCCCTCAGAGATGGTTCCCTTTAATTGAACAGATCATCTCCCCATCTATCACCAATACCAGTGTTTAATATTTCAAACTGTTCTCCTCCATATACAGTCCGCACTTTCTGAAAACGTTAAAGAAGAAAACCAGACTTAGCAGGATATGGGCAATATAGCAAGATACTGTCTCAAAAAATAAAAAGTCACTCTTTACAACTGCATAAAATTTCAAAACATCTTTCTGTCATTGTTGAATATTTTATGGTATTATTAACTTTAAGCTACCATATTTAAAAAGCACACATTGGGGACTGGGATATGGCTCACTGGTAGTGTTTGCCTAGCTTAATCAAAGCTCCGGGTTCTGTTCCCAGCATGAAAAAAGGGAGGCTGGGGGCACTGTGAAGTACACATCAGATTTTTTTTACTGAAAGTAGAATTTGTAAGTCAGTTTGCAGCTGTAGCAGGATCAGCCTAATTGCTGGTCCCAGCTCAGGCCGATGCCTAACCAGTGCTGTGCTCAGCACTGGAGAGTTGCTGGGTAGGACCATGCAGGATGCTCAGAGTCTTCTCTACACATCCCCAGGTCCACTCCATTTTCTGCTGACAGCATAAGGAACCCCAGCCCCTCAGTTGTCTCCTTTTCCTTCCTCCACATCTGTCAGTGCTAAGTGACAAAGAGCTGGATGCTAACATAAGCTCATAATCCATACTCAGAAGTGGCCTCCTGACTCTCTACACTTGTGACAGGACAAACCTTTAAAAATAACTCAAAACTGAATTGAAGGTGGGTGAGATGAAAAGAAACAACATTACCGAAAAACTGGAAACTTGTTTTCATGACAATACCTGATGTAAAAGAGTACATGGGCTTCTTGGTTGAGTACTGATTTCATGTCAGTAGGAGACACCATGGAGTCACTTATTTGATCCCATAGGCCATTGCTAGCCTGAAAAAAACAGCCAGAAAGAGAGATTAAATTTTGTTAGGTTAACAAGGACAGAATAAAAAAGAAAAAGAAGCATTCATACTATAATTGTAAAATTCCCAAAGAATGCGAGTGATTGCTGTTTCTCAGATCCTATGTAAAAGCAATTAGCAAATCCATGCAGCTTACTTTTAAGTGACAGAAGTAATGGCCCACATGGCAGTTATATCCAGAGTAGACCAGCACTGCATACAAAGTGTAAGCCATGGGTTCTCCATTTTGTTGAGAAATGTATGGCTGAATATCAAGATACTCAGGATATTTCACATCCTAAACAGAGATGGACAAAGGAGAAAAGAATGTCATTTCTAAAGGCACAGAAGGCCCTGCATGTTCAGGTGCAGGGTATTTAGAGCATTCCAGGAGACGTACACAGCACTGCACAGTGATGCTCCAGCAGAAACCCAGTGCACTGAATCAGTTTTCGCAGGACACAACCTGGAAGACACCCTTAGGTGGCTAAGGCATTCTCACTGTCTTTTTTTCCCTTAAACAAGTAAGGATCCACTCTAAGAGAATTCTTCAAATCCATGATAGGTGATAGTCACAAAATGCCAATTCTAGAATTCACCACCAATTATTTTAATTTTAATTAATTACTTTGTTTTTTTTTGAGACACGATCTTACTATGTCATTGAGGCCTGCCTTGAAATTACTATGTAGCCCAGGCTAGCCTTAAACTTGCAGCAGTCTACCTGCCTCTGCCTCCCTAGTGCTGGTTTTACAGCCATATTGGCACCATGCCAGGCTACTTCAAATAATTTAAGGTTATATTATTTATTTTTCTTCTATGTCACTGCATTTTTTATTTACTTTTTGAAATAAAACTACTATATATAGGCCAGGCTCAGAGGTGGAATGCTTGCCTAGCATGCATAAGGCCTTGATTTCAACTCCCAGCATTGCAAAAAAAGAAAATAGTAAGTTAATTAAAAAAACTGAAAAATAACTGATTTTTCAGACTGGTATAGTTCTGTGAAAGCAAAGCTGTACCCGATTCTGATTTTTCACTTATGAGCATGGTCTCAAATTGCCCTCATTTACCTATAAAAATCTAAATTTTATCCCTCTTTATGGCTGAGTGTTATAAAAAAAATACATGTTTCTTGTCCATTCCTCAGTTAGTGAGTCTTTGGGTTTTTTTCTAAGATCTAGCTATTACAAATTGTGCTACTATAAACATGGGTGCACATACATCACTGTGGTATGATGTTTTTAGTTCTTCTGGGAGGATATCTAGAAGGAGGATAGCTGAGTCAAATGAGGCCTTGTACCATGAGTTTTTTGAGGCATCTCCATCCTGATTTCCACAGTGGTTGCACCAGTCCACACTCTGAACAATGGAGAAGGGTTCCTTTTCCTCCAAAGCCTCTCCAGCATTTGTTATTGGTTGATTTCTTGGTGATAGTAATTCATTCTGTGGTGAGATGGAATCTGTGTTATTTTAATTTGCATCTCTTGAATGATCAATGATGTTCAGTCTTTTTCCACATATTTATTTACTATTTATATTTCTTCATCTGAGAAGTATTTATTCATCTCAGATGCCCATTTTTGGATTTAGTTTAAATTTTGAGCAGTCTAATTTTTTTCAGTTTTTTATGTGTTTTAGATATGTCTTTTGTCTGAAGGAAATCAGGCTTTATTTTTTTTTATACTCTGTGGGTTGTCTTTTCAGTCTGTTGGTGTGCAAAAGCTCTTTTAAAAAGTTAGGCACCGTTTGCTTATTCTTTGTACTGTTTTCCATGCAGTCTGGGTTTTGTTCAAAAAGTACCTGCCTATGCCTGTCTTCAAGATTTCTACCTATTTTCTCTTTCAATAGATTTAGTGTTTCTGTTTTAGACGTTTGATGCATTTTGACTTTAGTTTAGTGCATGTTAATAGACAAAGATCTAGTTTCTTTTCTTTTTCTTTTCTTCTTCTTCTTCTTCTTCTTCTTCTTCTTCTTCTTCTTCTTCTTCTTCTTCTTCTTCTTCTTCTTCTTCTTCTTTTTTTTTTTTTGCACAATACTGGGGATTGAACCTAGGGCTCTGAGATAAATTCCCAGCCATTTACTTACTTCTGTTTTAAGTTGAGTTTCATTATGTTGCCCAGTTTGGGTTCAAACTTGTGATCCTCCTGCCTCAGTCTCCCAGAGTCCTGGGACTATAGACATGCATTATCATGCTCTATTAATAACCTTATTTTTCTAAAAAGCACCTAAATTATTCTGGTGCAGTGTATACCAAATGACTAAAAGCATTAATCTTGAAGGTCATACTTTACATATATCTTCAATGTTTATCTTTTTTCATCATAAGCATGCATTGCATCTGTATTCAGAAAAATAAAAACTCAAGAATAACAAAGCTATATATCAGCAGATGCAAGATGCTAAAACACTTTCTAAAGAAAGAACCATCCAAGGTTTGCTAACATAGGATAAAAAAATCTGGTTTTATAGTCAGGCATAGTGGCATGTACTCATAATCCCAGAACTTGGGAGGCTGAGGCAGGAGGATTACCACAAATTTGAAGCCAGCCTCAGCTACATTGTGAGTTCAAGACTAACCTGGATAGCTATCCTGAAAATAGCAGTATATAGTATGGTAATCATCCTTAATTTCCTGTTAACTTACTCTGAAGCCCTGTGTAACTTACATTGTCTTGTCATGACTGATCTTATTTGAATCTGGTTTGTTAGAAAACTGTTTTGTATTGCCAGATTTGATTTGAATCTACTATGATTGACAGTATCAAGTCTGAGAGTATAGGCCACTACACTGAAGATGACAAGATTCACTAGGATACCCACTCTGATTTGATTATTACCTGCTTTTGAAGTCTTATACTGTCTACAATGCTTCATTTTTATTAATATTGTTATGTACTGCTATATTCAATTATACTGTGCTTTGTGATATAGGCAATTCTATTGAAGATAACAAGGGACATCACAGTAACCATTGTAGATCACCTAGTACTGTGTTTTTATATGACTTTTTTATTTCATGTTTTTCTAGGAATTTGTTTTGTTTTGTCTTGCTTTGTTTTTTTCTTTTCCTCTAATACTGAAAGGAAATACATGTAGAGCCTCATGCATATATAGAACTTATAAAAAGTTTATGAGAACTGATTATATAATGCATGATGAAAAGAGCAATTGCTTTGAAGAAAAAGAGACACTACAGTACCCAGTGCTGATTCCGTAGTGTCATGAGGTGAAATCCAGCAATACTATTATTCTTCATTCAAAGTGATTTTAGCCTGTTTTGTTTTGCTTAATTTCAACATACATGAAGGTATGGACAGCTGTTTTGAAGAGAATGAGAGACACTATGACTTCCCTATTGTCTGGTCTTGAAAACCTAAAATGCCTTCCCCATCCTGTTTGGATCAGCTTTATACTATGCTGTTTTGTATGAATTCTCTGTGTGCAAAGATATGGACAACTATTTGGAAGAAAACAAGAGACAATATGATAGCTGGTGAAGATCTCTAGTTGTCTTGCTTTGAAACTTATGTCTCTTACATTGCTTTCTTATGTTCTGTTTTGTTCTGTTTTGTTGAGTTTAATTTTACCCTCTTTAAAATTAAAAAAAAAAAGACCAGCCTGGACTATACAGTATATAGTGAGACCCTGTCTCTAAAAATTAAAAACAAGAAAGAAAAAGAAAAAACCCTGGGTTTTATTAAGATATACTTATGTGAAAATTCAAATAGGAAATATTTAAAACTTAACCACTACAAAAATTATTAAATTTAGCTTTATCTCCAAGGCAATATTGCAGTGTGGATCTAAAATATCTGAATATTTAAATATTTCAATTTATTTTTTTTATTTAAAGAGAAACAAAAGCATGTAAAGGTTAGAGATAATACAGAATTCCAAAAAAAAAATAAACAATAAGAAATCATTAGTTAATAAATTACACATTGTCCTCTTGGAAATAGTTGTTCCAGTTACAAAATTAAAGCATACAAAGTAGATAGTCAAACAGTGAGAATGTAAACAGCTACGTGTGCATGAATGTCTATGTGTATTTCTATCCTTTCTGTGTTAGAGGGAAAAACACAACTTAGCAAGACAAAACAAAATGAATTCCTATAAAAACATGAAACCAAGAAGTCATATAAAACCACAGTACAAGGTGATGTACAATGATTACTGTGTTGTCTCTTATTATCGTCAAAAGAATGTCTATATCATCAGGCATAATTGAATATATCAGTATGATTTAGTAAAGCAGTAAATAACAATATTAGTAAAAATAAAACATTGTAGACAGTATAAAACTTCAAATACAGGTAATAATCAAACCATACTGGATATTCTAGTGGATCTTGTCATCTTAAGTGCAGTTGCCTATACTCTCAGACTTGATACTATTAACCATAACAGCTTTGAATAAAATCTATCAATACAAAAAAGTGATCCAACAAACCAGATTCAATTACAATCAGTCATGGTAAAACAGTGCAAGTTTTACAGAGCTTTAGATTAAGTTAATAGGAAATTAAGGATGATTACTGTACTATATCCTGTTATTTTCAGGATTACTGTTTGTGTTCTCAAATCTAGTACAGGTAGAATGACTGGAACAGAATATAATACATCTAAGCAGAGTGGTGTGAGTAATGTGGGTTTTAAATCCTGGTTCACTATTAACAATATAGCATATCAATGCCATCTATGTTAGAGTTTCTAGTTATCCTTCTCTGCCTCATTTCTGCTATGCTATTTTTCTGCCTTTGTTTAGTTTTCTCCTTTATTCTACTCCCTGCCCCACTCACTGGGGCCTTTCTGCCACTGTTACTAAAATTCTGGTATTTTTTCTCTCTCTCTAGAATGTCCTTCAGTATTCTCTGTAGGGTTGGATTGGTGGTCACAACTCTTTGTCATGGAAGCATCTTGTTTCTCCATTAATTTCTAGTGACAGTTTTGCAGGATACATCAATCTTGTCTGGATGTTATTTTTTTCAGGGCTTGGATTACTTCACTCCAAGCTCTTCTTGATCTGATAGTCTGTGTCAAGAAGTCAGCCATGATCCTGATGGGCTTACCTTTATAGGTAATCTGTGTCTTTTCTCTGACAGCTTTTAATATTCTGTTCTCATATTGAATTTCTGGTTTCTTGATTATTATATGTCTGAGTGTAGATCTGTTTTGGTTGTAGGTGGCTGGAGTTCTGTATGCCTCACATAACTGAATGTCATTTTCTTTTCCCATGCTTGGGAAGTTTTCCTAAATTATTTCCCTAAATAGATGTGTAATTCACCTGTATGTATTCCTCCTCCTTCGTTCATGTTTCTTATTCTTAAACTGTAGATTCTCTTGTCATCTTCTAGCCTTTGAATTGTTACTGCCTGTTTCCTTGTTATTTTTAAGAGATCTTTCCTTTCATGATCACACATTGCAAACTTGTCTTTAAGTTTTGATAGTCTATCCTTAGGGTCTTTTAAGGAGTTTTGCCAGCTTTCAATGGAGTTTTTAGTTTTCTGGTAGTCTCTTTGAATCTGCTTCCTGTATTCTATATTATCTTTATATTCTTTATTGAATGTTTCTCTCCTTTTTTTGTGTTCCTCCCTTCTTCCATCTGTACCATCCTGAGAGATGCTTCCTGAGAGCATTTCTTTTATTACTTTACTCATATCCTGCTTTATGTGACTTAATATTTCAGTTTTGAGCTCTTCTACAAGGTCCCAAACATATCTCTTAATGTCCATTGAAGTGATGTCTGATGTTGTGTGTTTGCTGCCCTCAGTCTCCCTTGTATTTATTTCTCCTGTATCAGTGCTCTCAGAGTTCTGGGCTAGGGGCCTCCTCCTGCCTCACTCTCTTGTTATGACCCTGGCTTCCTTCACACAGGTTACAGTGCAGGTTGCAGCCCCCTTCCCTGTTGGCCAAGTTTCCTCTGAAGCATGCTGGCAAGGGAACTCTGCCCTCTCCTGCCTGCTCTTGTTACTGAGGTGTAAGCAGAGGCTGAGTATGCCTGCCCATCCCCACCAGGCCAGCCAAACTTTAGGTGCCTTCACCTGGTTAGTGCATGCTAGGTGGAAGGAATTGATCTGGGATGGCTCATTGGGTCCTGGCCAGGGGCATGGCCCAGTCTAAGCAAATCACATGAATCTGCTCTGGGGAGGGAGCAACCAACTGAAGTCACTGTCACTCCCAGTTCAGGCTCCTCCTGCCCAATTCCAACATGTTGCCCATTTGGTTGTGCCCTTCCCATGGTGAGGGGTCTCATTCCCAGCACTGACCATGGATTAACAAAGGTCCCTTCACCAGTTCTGCTCTCTGTTGGGCTCACCAATATTAGAATATTCTAATAATGTAATGGTTGTATGTAAATAAAGTGTATATTCATAAATCAGGAAGTGGGCCAAGGATTTAGCTCAGTGGTGCAGATGCTTGCCTGGCAAGTGTGAGGTTGTGAGTTCAATCCATGGTCCAAAATAAATAAATAAATAAATAAAGCAGAAAGTACAAATAACTAAGTATAATGATATATTAAAAGATATGCAATACATATAAGATGTTAATTATGATATTGAAAGCAAAATGCTGAATGAGGGGACAGTAAAGGTGTAAAAGCTAATGTAGTCACTCTGAGTTTTGTTGTTATCAGCTTCACATAGACTGTCAGAAGTACACGAGGTTTCCTGTAAGCTTCATGATAATCCCAAAACAAAAAACAAATCATATACAAAACATATTGGAACACAAGTGTATCACTTCAGAACAACCAACAAATCACAAACACAGTTAATGAGCAATACAGAAGCAACAGATCTATAAAACAGGAGAAAAAAAATCCACCATTAAGTGAATGGCCATAGTAAACACACGCATTATCAATAGTTTACTGGAACTGGATGTAAATGTATCTTTTGATCTTTCAATTCAAAGACATATAAAGCCTGAATAAAAAAAATAATGCTTCATTCAAGATACAAAAGTTTTAAGAACACTCACAGATTTAAGATCAATGGATGGGTATAGCAATTTATGCAAACAGAACCCAAAACATAGCAAAGCTAGGTATATAATAAGTCCTCAATTTAGGAACACTTGAGTTTCAGACTTTCACATGTATACTATGTAAGATTCACTTTGGCAAACTTAGAAACTAACTAATCCAACTTACAAATGTTCTACCACAACACAACTTGTCTGTAAATCAGGGATGTACTATACTTTTATCAGGCAAAAAGGACTTTAAGTGTATACTGGTTTGAGTCAAATTCGTTTTATAACTATAAATGTGTCAATTCACAAAGAGGACATAAAAACTGAAAATACATATGCACCCAACACTGAATCACCTAAGTGCATTAAAAAAAAAAACTAATTTAAAGAAAGACATAAACAGCAATACAAACAGTAGTTTTTAATCTCCTATTTTTAATAGACAGATCATTTTAATAATAAGTAAGGAAGAGTTGAGTTTGCACTACACTTTAAATGACTTTAAAGATATGTACAGAATATTCCAGCCAAAAATACAAGAGTAAAAATATACACATAAGACTTTTCTGGATGGAGGATATTTACAAGTCACAGAACAAGTCTTAGCAAATTTGAGGAGACTGAAATCACAGTAACCATATTTTCTGACTACAATGGTAGGTACTACAAAAGAAACCAGTAGCAGTAGAAAAACTAAAAAAATAAAAAACTGCACAAGTATATGGATATTAAACACCACTCCTTGAACAAAAACTTGATTTAAAAAAAACAAAAACAAAACAAAACAAAAGAAATCCAAAAAACAACTTTAGAGGAATAAAAATGGGAACACGACAAATGAAAACTAATGGAATACTAATAAAAAGAGTAAGTTTATAGCAATAAAAACTTACCATAAGAAACAAAAATCCAAGTGTGGTGGTACATGCCTGTAATCCCAGTACTTGGAAGGCTGAGGCAGGAGAATCACTGCCACTTTGAGACCAGCCTGGGCTACATAAACAGTGAGACCTGGTCTTTAAAAACCAAAAAAAAAAAAAAAAAAGGAGGGGGGGATTTAGCTCAGTGGCATAAATGCCTGCCTGGCAAGTGCAAGGTCATGAATTCAATCCCTAGTACAAGAGAGAGAGAGAGAGAGAGAAGAAAAGAAAGGAAAAAAAGAAAAAGGAAGATCTCAAACCATCTCAATTTACATCTCAAAAAAAAAAGAAAAACAATAGACTAAGCCCAAATTTAATAGGAGGAAGGAAATTAAAAACCAGAGAAGAAATAAATGATACAGAAAATTAAAAAATAGGAAATATCAACAAAGCTGAGTTTTTTTTAAAAGACAAAATTGACAAAATGTTAGCTAAGGTAAGTGGAAATAAAAGAGAGGACTCCATTCCAGGAATGCAGGGATAGTTCCACATATGCAAATCAATAAACATAATAAACAGAGCCAAAACCAAAAATCACATGATCATCTCAATAGATGCAAAGAAAGCTTTTGATAAAATCCAACATCTTTCATGGTAAAAACCCTAGAGAAAATGGAATAGATGGTTTTTACCTCAAACTGATAAAAGCCATCTATGACAAAACAACAGCCAGTGTCATACTAAAGGGACAAAACCAGAAAGCTTTACTTTAAAATCAGGAATAAGACAACCACTCAATATAGTTCTGGAAACATTAGCCAGAGCAATCAGACAAGAGAGAGAAATAAAATGAATAAGGATAGAAGAAGTTAAATTATCATTATTTACAGATGACATGACAGTCTACATAGAAGACCCCAAAAATTCTACCAACAGACTTCTAGATTTAATAAGCAAATTCATCAGTGTAGTGGGTACAAAATCAACACTAAAAAGCCAATAGTATTCCTATACACAATAAACTCAGTGAGAGAGAAATTAGGGAAACTACACCCTTCACAATAACATCCAAAACAATGAAATACTTAGGAATCAATCTAACAAAGTAAAAGATTTGTATATTGAAAATTACAAGTAGGGCATTAATGGCACATGCCTATAATCCCAGCACTCAGGAGGCTGAGGCAAAAGGATTGCTGCAAATTCAAGATCAGCCTGGGCTACAAAATGAGCTCAAGGTCAGCCTGAACTATGTAGTGAGACTCTGTCTTAAAAAAGCCAAAAAGGAAAATTACACTGCTCTGAAAAAAGAAATCAAACAGGATATCAGAAAATGGAAAGAAATCCCTTGCTCATTGATAGCAAGAAACAACATCATGAAAATGGCCATACTCCCAAAACTGTTACACAGATTTAATGCAATCCCAAACAAAGTACCACTAACATGCTTCACAGATCTAGAAAAAACACTCCTAAAATTCATCTGGAGTGCTCCGGGGTTTAGCTTATACCATGAAGTAGTACTCAGCTATAAAGAAGGATAAACTAGAGGTTTTTATAGGTAAATGGATGCAACTAGAGATCATACTCATAAATGAAATAAATAAGAGTTACATGTGTAAACACTTTATTGTCTCCTGGTATAATAAACTGAAAGTAAATAAGATCCAAAAATTTACAACAGATATAGTGAAAGGGAAAGAAACTGCTCAAAGGAAAATTGTATTGTTTAATCAATTCCACATGCCTGTATCTGGTAATCTGAGCAACTTCTTTGAAGATGACACTACAATGTAATAACTATGGTTAAATTCCTATAATTATCAGGATTCCAGAAATCCATCACAAGAACAGAATATTAAAAGTGGTCAGAGAAAAGAAACATTACCTATAAAGGAAAACTCATCAATATCACAGCAGACTTCTCAATGCAAACCATCAATTCAAGAGGAGCTTGGAGCAAAATATTCCAAGCCCTGAAAGAAAATAACCTCCAACCCAGAATGATGTACCTGCACAACTTATCTTTCAAAATTAATGGAGAGACAAGACATTTCCATGACAAAGAGGAACTGGGGGAGTTTGTGACCACCAATCCAACCCTGAAAACAATACTGAAGGACATTCTAGAGAGAGAAGAAAATCACCACAGTTCCAGGAACAATGGCAGAAAGGCCTCAAAGAAAGGGGCAGACAGTGGAATGAATTAGAAAAGTAAACAAACAACAATGACAGAAAAATAGCATAGCAGAGATAAGACAGAGAAGATTAGTTATATCGCTGTTTTATCTTGACTGATTTTATTTGAATCTGTTATGCTTGAGAGTATCAAGTCTGAGAGTAGAGGCAACTACTCTGAAGATAACAAGATTCAATAGCATACCCATTCTGTTTTGATATTAACTGCCTTTGAAGTCCTATAATATCTCCAATGTTTAGATTTTATTAATAGTGTAATGCAATGCTAAGTTTAATTATGTTTGAGAATATAGACAATTTTATTGAAAACAACAAGAGACATCATAGTAACTACTGTAGATCACCTAGTATTGTGGTTTTATATGTCCTTTTCATTTCGTGTTTCTCTAGGAATTTGTATTGTTGACTTGTTTTGATTTGTTTCTCCCTGTAATACAGAAAGGCTAGGTATACGTGTAGAGACTTATATATGTGTAGAACTTGTGAGTAGTTTATGAGAATGAATTATAGTTATTGTAAAGAAACAAAAGAGAGGAAAAGAAAGTATTCTAAAGGATATAACTGCATGTATGATTGAGTATGTGGAATTGATAAGCATGTTGCTAAAGTTTTTGTTGAATGGATGAACAAAACTGATTGCAATCTCACTGTTTGGATGTCCACTTTGTAGGCTTTACTTTTGTAACTTGAACAACTACTTCTAAGAGGAAAATATGTAATTATCAAAAACTAGACTTTAAAAGCATGTATATTTATAAAAGAACAATAATTTAGAGAGGAGAACCACATAAAATGAAAAATTCAGTCTACATGGTGTGCAAGAAAAAGAACATGTAAAAACAGAATGTAAAATGGTATGCTAAGACTTAGTATATCAGTAATCTTACTTCTAATGTTCTAAGTACACCAATTAAAGGACACTCATGGTTCATGGAGTGCACACCTGTAATCCCTGCACTCTGGGAGCTGAGCCAGAGGGATAACAAATTTGAGTCTGGCCTGAACAAATTAAAAGACCCTGTTTCAAAACAAAAAGTTAAAAAGGAGCTGAGAATATACCTCAGTGCAAAGCCCCTGGATTTAATTCCCAATAACAAATAAATGAATGACATAGATTGATATTCTGAAATAAATATGTATTCAGCTCTTGGTGGATGGAGTGTTCTGTAAATGTAATATAAAACATGATATGATAATTATAAAACATTATTGGACCATATGCTGTCTATAATGAACCCAATTCAAATGTGCTACAGGCAGGCTGAAAGTAAAAGGTTGAAAAAGTACACTATGCAACTATTCCTAAGAAAAGTCTATGTTAGTGTCAGATGAAGTTAGACTAAAGACCAAGGGCTCTGAGTTTGATCTCTGATATCAAATGAGTGAATGAATTAATGACACACATGGACAAAATGAACAGAGAGAGGAGTATTGCACATTTAATGTAATCAATACATTATATATTTAAGGATAAATTCATTAAGAAAACAAATCTTCCAAAATGTGGTAGCATATGCCTATATTTCCATCTAATTGGAAGACTGAGGGAGGATCACAAATTTAATCTCATCTTGGGCAATTTAGCAAGACTGTTTCAAAATCTGAAAAGCACTGGTATAGATCAGTGGCAGAACAGTTGTCTAGCTTTTGAAGGCCCTGGGTTCAATCCTCAGCACCAATATAAAAAAAAGAAAAAGAAAAGAAAAGACATATCAAACAACAAATCTGAAAATACATGAGTCAAACTCAAAACTGAGAGGTACAAAGAAACACCTACATTTAGAGATGGAAACCTCAACATCTTTCTGTCAATGACTCATTGAGTATATTCAACAGGAAATCATAAAATGTATTGAAAACTAAACATTTTTATCTACCAAATCAAATCAACATTTATAGACTGAATTATATTTATTAATATATTAATTATAATATATTAATTATGAATATATTTTGCAATATATTATATTTATAGGACACTCTGTCCACCAAGAACTGAGTACACATTTATTTCAGAGTCCTCAAAAAATTTAAGTCTTCTCCAATCACAGTGGAATCAAAACTAAATATCATCAAGAGAAAGATAAAACCTTCAAATAGCTGGAAGCTGAAGATGTCTACATCGTTTGAGAATTGAATAAATATCAGGGAAAAAATCTTTTGGTCTTTTTGAAACGGAGTTTCACTATGCAGTTCAGGCTAGCCTCAAACTTGCAGTTACCCTCCTGCCTCAGCCTCCTGAGTGCTGGGATTGTAGACTTGTGCCACCACACAGGACTGCTTAAGGAAAATTTTAAAATACACTGAATTGAGTGAAAACAAAATTTGGGGACACAGAGCAGTACTGGAAGGGGAAATTTATAATAATTACCAATATAAAGAATAAAACTAGGAATATTACTAAAACAGTCCCTGAAAACATTGAAAGGGTAATAAATATTATGGATACTTTACACATATAAATTGAGAAGAAATGGACCAATATAAAATACTTACTAAGGGAATTCAACTTATGATTTTAAAACTCCCCCAAAAAAGAAATCTCCAAGCCCAGATAGTCACATTGGAGAATTCTAAACATTTTAAAAAGAACTAACAACAATTCTATAAAATCTCTTCCAAAAAAGAAAGAAAAAAAGCTGTAAATGCATCTCAATTATCTACAAAATTACGTAGCTAATTTTACCTTGACACCAAAATCAAAGACAGTGCAAAAACAAAAAGATAATCTTGAGATGTAAAAGCCCTTACTGAACTATTAGCAGATAAAACTAAGCAATCTATATGGAGAATTACACATAACTATCATTTCTTTCAAGTATATAGAGAAAATATAAATATCTACTAATGTAATTCACTCTTAATTATAATTAAATTATAAGTATATAATAAATATAATTATATTTATAATTATATTTATAATTTATAATTATAGGGTGAATTACATTACTAGAGTTTTATATTACATTAATAGAGTTAATTACTCTATTAACAGACTAAAGAAGAAATATCAAGCTAGGTATGGTGGTGCATGTCTGTAATCCTAGAACTTGGGAGGCTGAGGCAGGAGGATCACTGCAAGTTTGAGGTCAGCCTGGGATATGAGTGAGTTCAAGGCCAGCCTGAGCAGCATAGTGAAACCTGTCTGAGAAAGACAAAACAAAACAACAACAAAAAAACACGATAATATCAATTTGATGCAGACATCCTTTGACAAAAATCAATATACATTCAGGCTTTGAAAAATTAAGAATCAAAAACAGAAATGGGACAACAGATTGAATGTTTCTATCTTAAGATTGGAAAGGAAGCAAGGGTGTCTGTTCTCACTACTTTTATTCAACAGAGTGTCCGAAGTTCCAACCAATGAAATAAGAAAATAAAAGAAGGAAATAGATGAGGCCCATGGACTAGTTAAGCATAAGTAAAGCTGGCCTGATTAACACATGCTATGAGGTGACTGTACAGGTAGAAGGTTTCAAGGACTCTATCCAAAAAAACAAGATCAGAAAAACCTGGAGCTAATAAATGACTTCAGCAACAGTGTACAAGTTCAACATGATGCAGAAATCGAATGTATCTCTATGTTCCAGCTAGCACTTTACGGATATCAAAATTAAAAATAAAATATTACTTCCAACAAAATACAAATCAGTAGGAGGAGCAGGGGGAGGTGAAGGAAAAAGGTGTAAATCTAACAAACAAAGTAAGTGCCAGTACTGGTTTTTCAACCACATCCTACTTTCATTAAGCACAAAAGTGTTAGGAAAGCTGTATGTAGGGAATGTGTTATGGACTTAGAAACTGAGTACAAATGGAGTGTTTATTCTATAAGGAAAACTCCCTGGCATAGCAAATATCTCTTGGTGAAGAGATTCCAGGTGATTTTCCTTGGTTTAAGTCTCTGTACTTAATGAATATTTTGTAAGTATTAATTTGCTCTTTGATGGAAAAATGTAAAACACTCAGTTTAAATTCCCCACTCAGGGGCCAGAGATTTAGCTCAATGATACAGCAACTGCCTGGCAAGCATGAGGTCCTGAGTATGGTTTCCAGTACAAAAAAAATTCTCCATGGGAGTAAAAATTTATTCAGGAAGAAACTAAGGAGCATTCTTATTTGTTCTATCCAAATCATTGACAAATGGCACACACAAATCTGACTATGAATTTAGAGCAAAGCATAGGGAGACTTTATTTATAAAGGACAACAGATAAGGTATACAGGAGGTCAAAAATCTCAAAAATGGATATTTCAAATTCTCAATTCACGCATCAACACTGAGCTGGCTTCTATATAAAGACATCTTTATACATTTTAAATCATTTCTGCCCTGTAGGTTACAGATGGATCTCTCCAATGCTGAAGGAAAAACCCAGTATGAATCCCATGAGGTTGGGGGCAGTGGGGAGAATTCTGCTCTTCTTGGGTTCATAGGCTGGAAAATGAATCAAATCTTCCAATGAATGTCAGAAGGGCAGGATTCCTTAATCATTTTCTGCAACTGTTCCTGTCAGACATTACATCGTATTTTTAACAAGTGTAAGAACTAGGGAAGTAGCTCAGTGGTAGAGCACTTTCCTGATGTGTGAAACCCTGGGTTCAATCCCCAGAATAACAAAAATGAAAGCAAAAACATTTTTAACAAGTGCAGCAAACTAGAAGGGGATTATAAATACTAAATGATGGTAAAATAGGTTTCCTTTTAAATACCCACCCCAGCTCAAATGAGATGCAATATGCTTCTTATGCAAACTAAATACAAACCCTAGATTCTAAAAGAATAAACCAACTTCTTAATGATCAGATAAATTACCTTAATTCTATTCATTTTAAAGGGAAAAAATGAGTAGTAGGTCACCATACCACAGTCCACTGACACACCACCGCATATAATACTTATGTGTCTGGAGTGCTCCTGTCATCACATGTAATTGGTGAGAAGTGGTGTGTATGTCAAACACTGCAGTGCTGAATTGGCACAATAGGTGTTGCTCAGATTCTGAAGCCCAGCACCAACTCTATGAGTTTTCTATCACTTAAGACAATTCTTCAAGGGTAAGAAAATTTTCTGTGGCAAAGCAATGTCATCACCTGTGGATGGAAAAATAAGGAGCAAAGATTTAAAAACAAAACTTGGCATGCTTCTAAGGCCAAATAAATTGTGATACTTGATCAACATTCTGAATCTCATTATCACTGCCAGAAATACTGGGAAGGAAGTGACATTTTAAAAGACAGAAATGTATTTACTCTTTTTTTTTAACACCACTGCTTTCAAGATAACAATATGCAACATATTAATTAGTGTTAGTTTACTATTTCTTTTTCAAAATTCTGTATCATTTTATTCTTTTTTGTTTTGTTTTTAAAATAAAAAATAAACAGAACCTAGAACATGAGAAACATCAGTTTCCTTGATAAATAAATTACAAACACAAAAAGTGGGGAGGTTTGAAAATTAAAAGAACTTTCATAGACATAGCCACAAATGCAAAATGCAGGCTCCACCCATGTGGATGTTGCTTTCACTGACTTCACTACCCAAAACAATCTGTAGTCACTCATGATAGTGCATACCTGTAATCTCAGCTACTAAACAGGATGAAGTAGGAGGACTGCAAGTTTTGGGAAAGTCTGGAGAACTTAGCAGTTCATCAACATCCCATCTGGAAGAAAAAAAAGAGAAAAAAATAGCTCAACCCTTCTTGGGTTCAATCACTGGTACTGTAGTACTGAAAAAAAATTATGACAACCAGAGATATCTGAATATTGACTAGATTTTAAACATGGCCATTTTTAACTTTTAAAAAGAATTCTACACATGCACAGAATAAAATATTTATAAATGAAGCAAAACATTGGAGTTGCCTTAAAATACTAGGGACAGGTACAATGGGTGAGCTGGCCAGAAGTTAATGTCAAAATTCACTGATGATTTCATGACAGCTCATTACAATTACTTTTTAAGACCTACTTAACACAATCAATAGGATATATAAGACAAGCCAGTTCCCTTGAACATTTGCTTTGGATGTGTGTATTCAGTGCCACCTTCTTCCCATCACATCAGCTGAGCCTCCCCATGTGTCACAGTTTTAGTCCTGATGGTTGGTACTGGTGAAGAAACAGCTTACTGTACCAGGAACATTCAAAATCACCAACAGCAAAACTGATTTTTCAAAGGATGGCTAGTTTCTTGTTGCTATGAAAGGCAAAGATGACCTGTAGATGATTCTCTACTGAAGAGATATTAATGATTATCTAAGTGGGCTTTGGGGTGAGAGGCAATAGAGAACAAAATTAGGAAAGGAAAAATGAGCCTGTGGAAAATAAGACAAGGGCAGAGTGAGGAGCAAAAAGGAAGCCCCAGAAATGTGACAGGAGTTGGAGCCTTGTAGAAAGATGTTGCATGGGAAAATCTTGACAGTGAAGCCAAAGAATCTTAAACCTCTATGTGCAACACTCAGTTAAGTTGTGTTCTGTGACATAAGCTTCCCCTCACACACACTCAAAACACCTTTAAACAAACCACACTACCCACTCCCACACCACAATATCAAAGTTACTTAGAAACTCAAAACAATACAAGGATCAAATTCATCTAAACTGGACAACATTCCAATCAGGAACTAATTCTACTATTTCTTTTCTTTGCATTTCAAATCTTCAAGAATTTAAATACAAGCCTTAACAGGACCAATTGAAACTGTTAATGTTTCACTCATTCTGATAAATTTTAACAAACGTAACTGTGTTTACATTATCTGCTCTTTTCAAAGACTGATACCGTATGTACTTACGAGAACAAATAACTACTGGTTAACTGAAAATATAACTTTTTGATCTCAATTCTCTCCAAGATAGTTTGTCCTTTCAAAATTTAGAAATAAAAGAAACTATTCATATTTGAGTGAGTAAAAAATAATACCCTGTTATGATACATATATTAAAAATGAATGCTTACTCATTAAAGGTGAATAATTTCCATCATATAATGCTGGTCACACACATGGCAATATCTCTTACAAGATAAAGCCCCTCTCAGAAACTACCAACCCACTGCAAACATTTATATAGGAGTTTCTGGCAGTGATTTAAAATAAAATAGTAACATGATCCTGTGGTAGTGGTGGTTCTCACATCAGATGCAGCCAAATGTGAATAAACAGCTCCAAGTACTGGGCATAAAGAAAGTGTGTGATAGGAAACAAATTAAGACACAGCACGCCAGCCAGTAGAGCCTGCATCCATGTCTCTAGTTGAGACTGCCATGGAAAAGCCTGGCTGACTCTGACAGGCTAATGGGCCTTAAGATTAAGCTTTGTTAATTATGGTCATAGTTGAACTGTGCAAAAGTTAAAAAGCACACACATTTGTTTGATAAAGTGAGATTAGATTTGGGGATGTTTTGTAGCCATTTAAAAGTATTCTTAAACAAGCATCCAAATATAAAAGTATTTTCTTGTCTGTTTTTTTTTTTTTCAGTACTAGAGATTAAACTTAGGGTCTCATCCATGACACGAGGAACCAGATTTTAAATCTTATTTATTTTAGGAAAATGTTTGCTTAAAGCAAATTACAAACTCAATTTAATATAAATATACCCATTACTACTGAGTTGCACATTTAAAAATGTTTAAGATGTCAGATCCTATATGCATTACCAATAAATAATCCAAGGAGGCTCAGGGAAACTTAGTAACTTAGCAAGGCACTCTCTCAATATATGCATATGAATGAATGTAGATCAATACAAAGACACTAGGTTTCCCAGTACTGAAAATAAGTCTCCATATACTATCAGTATCTTATCATAAAAACAATGTAATTAATCAATCAGAGGAGCAGAGAGAGGAGGCAAAAACAGCAAGGGGAGGAGAGTATTATGTCTGAACTGTGTAATTGAAAGGAGACCTTTGTCCTAACACTCAGGACCACATCAATTGGACATGAAGTCTGTAGAGAGATAACCAAGTTGAAATAAAGTCTTCAGGGTGGGTTCCAATCCAGTGACAGTCATCCCCATGGGAAAGGGAGTGTGGACACATGACCACAGGAATGAATCCATGTGAAAGTAAAGAAAGTGAGGTATGTACAGTCCTGGATGTGTCAATGTTTTTTTTTTCATGTTCCGTGTAATGTGTCATTTAGACATTTTAGGCAGCATATTGGTCTGGGAACATGTCCCCCCACTATGTGTAGCTGATTTTTCTGGATTGCAAAGGGCCCAAACTCATGAGTTTTCTATGAAAATCAACCAATCCAGGGTCTGATCTCAGCCACTTATATATCTAGATATTTCCCTAATATTTCACCTCCCCTAAACCATCTAGGCACAATTGCAAATATCTAGACATGTCTCAACAATGAAAGCCCAATTAAATTATTACAATCTTCCATTTTTATCTGCCTACTCTGGTCTGTGTTGCTTTTTCTTTAAAAACCCATAAAGCTTGATGCGGGTTCCCCTGCACCTCATCTTCTGCCATGTGACCACACCAGACACTTCTGCTTGGTTCTACTTGGCATGGACAACTTCTTGTTTGATACCTTGTGTTACATAAATGTCTTCCTCCCAAGTCTAATCCTTGTCCCATCTTTGGAATACAAACTCCTGATCATCATATCTCTAGGATCAGTGTTAGAACACTGTGGATTTCGTGGAGCAAGGCTGTGAGAAAAGAGGGCAGTAAGCCATGCATCTCATTCATCTGAAGGAGTTACTGAAAAAACTGCACACTCAAAAGAATTCAAGGGGTGAAGATCACTGAGGGGCCCTGCTCAGCAGGGTCAAAGTTCTTCTGATTCCTAGATGTGGATGTTGATCAGTGGAGGTGGCAAGAAAATTTTTAGTACCAAAAATTGGGTATTATTACAAAAGGATATTTATGCCAGCTAACATCAAAGAGATGACCATTTCCCAGGCATCTCTCCTCAGTATTTAGACATTCTAATTTACTATTATTCACAGGACTATGGAGTGGGTGCCATTATTACTTCCATTTTACAGGCTGGAGGTGAAATACCATGCTCATAATCAAAACATTGTGGATGAATGGAAGGAATGTCTAGGCAAATGGGCGTGGCTCTGATTGATTGTAAAGGGTTAAAGGATTGTGGGTTACAAGAAAATCAATTACATACAGGACACATAATTCATAGTATTTTATTACAGCCACCTAAAGAGTTCAATACAAGAAGTTCAGGAAGGTTAGGTATTTAGTTCAGTGGTATAAGTGCCTTCCTGGTAAGCATGAGGTTGTGAGTTTGATTCCCTGTACTAAAAAGAAAAAATCAGGAAATCTGTATACACACTAAGATCTAAAGAATCCAGCTGAGGGCCTGGATTCTACAGCAGTGCCCTGCATGAGTTCAGCTGAATACCTAGAGCCCACAATAATATCTCATGCAAGTCTGTTTCATAGATCTGCACTAGGAAGACCCAAACATCAGCAGTGGAAGCTAGAAAGTCTGTGTCCATGGGATGAATGATCTGTGCCAGTGTGTTGAGGGTTCTACACTGAAGCCAGGAAGCACTGCACAAAGTAAGGACCAGCGCTGCCCTAAACTACCACAACCATCCTCAGCAACAATGAGGCCCTGAGCTCCTCTGATGATGAAAACAGCTGAATTCACGTCAGGAAGCCAGCCTGACAAGCTTCTCCTGGAAACTGCACAACACACCATCTTCCCCTTTGGATCCAGGAAGTGCTACTCAAAGTAAAGACCAGAGCTCCCCCAAAGTGAACCACAGCCATTCCCAGTGACAATGTCCCAAGCTCTTCTGAACATAACAGCCAAACCTCATATCAGGAAAGAAGCTTGACAAGCTCCTTCAGGAGAACCCATGGTAACAGGAGAGCCAACAATGTTATGGAGAACCAACACTAAAACATCACTTCTGCCCCTCTAGTTCTCACTTTTATGTTGGTAACAATCCTCAGGTGAGCCATCCATGCTCAGCACTATGCTAATTTAGTTCAGCAGATATGACAAGTTGACCACTAGTTATCTGCCAGTTTTTGAGGATTTTTTTTTTTACAATATTGAAGATATCTGATCTCATTCAGTGGCAAAGATGCTAAATTGGCTATGGAATGCCAAGTTTGGGGAATTATGTTATATTAGCATAGGACATTTCCCAAAACATATTTTCTAGTGATCAACAAACTAAAGATACAATAGAAATCTCTGTGGTAATTTTTCATACAACAACAAACCTCCCAAAATTACTGTTTTATAATGGAATGTGCCTATTTCCATGGATGGAAGAATGTATGGATGGAAATTAATAGAAAGGGTGTTAGGCTAAAATATATGAAGGTGCCTTCAGTAAAGGGTGACAGAAAGGAGTCATAGGGAATGACATTTGTCACAGAGGAGTTGGGGGGATGTATGGAGAAAAAACGAATATATGTATTTTTTTTAAAACAAAATTAAATTTTAAGGGTTACTGTAAAATGACATCATATATTGATTACTCAGTCTAACTCATCATTAAGGTGTGAAGATTTGTCGATTATGAGATATGAACACAAAACATTCTTGGGGAATGCTAATGGAGAACTTTGAGAGTAATTTTGAAGAGGAAAGCCTGTAACCCCAGCACAGGAGACAGAGGCAAGGAGAATCACCAGGAGTTTGACTGCCTAGATGACATAGCGAGTCCGTGGCTGGCCTGTATTACAAAATGAGAGCCTGTCTCAGAAAACCCAACCAAACCAAAATTATACAGGACAGTGTACCTCAGTTTAGGGCCAGGAAAACTTACAAAAAAAATACATGGTATGTGTGCATGATCTAGGACTGCATTACATTGTTCACAGTGACTGGAGAGGTGTTAAGTCATAGTTCAGACTTTTCAAATACGAATCTGGATATTTTCAGTTGAAGTACTTTATAACCTTGCATGTAAAATTCTGGCTATTAGGTCTAAGGCTTAAATTTTTATTTTATTTTTCAGTATAAAGTATATTTTAGGATACAGGATCTCATTATAAAATCCAGGATGTCTCTAGACTCAATGTGAAGCTTGGGCAGGGCTTTAACTCCTGATTTCCCTGCCCCTACCTCCTCAGGAGGCTTTTCATATTTGCTAAAACTTGCCAAGCTTTACCAAAATCTTGCACCTGATAATTTTGTCTTCCTATATAAAAATATCTGGTAATGGTGACTCACTCATGTGTTCTCTGAGCTACTCCAGAGGCAGAGGCAGGAAGGTAGCAAGTTCTTGACCAGGATGGGTAATACATAGTGAGACTCTGCCTCTATGTAAAATATTAGAAGGGCTGGTTTTATAGCTTGGTAAAAGAATCCCTCTAAAATTAATCTCAGTACTTCCCACAACCAAAAGGAAAAAAATTAAAAAGGTTTAAAGTAGCATAAAACACCATATAATATATATATATATTTTCCTCACACTGTATGGATGTTGAGGCTCAAGACCCAAAGGGCAAATCCAGATGCTTAAATGGGAGCCACCTACTCCTATTTGCAGTGAGCACTGGAAATCACTTTTAAAAGTATGCCAGTTGACTAAGACATATCAAAAACCAGGTTTGTTTAATTTATTCACCTTTGTGGATATAAAGGTGAAATCAGAAAGAGATGTGTTCACCGTGAAAGTTCCTTGGTATCTGAGACTGTCATTATTGCCAAGATCCTACCAAGTAAGTAATCACATACTGGTGACATTCTAAGTGTTGCTTGGAAAGCATGTACATGAGCAGATTTCTCACTGCCCAGTGACTGGGCCACTCCTCACCCTCACTAGATGGTTGAGATCTACTTTAACATGTATTATTGCTGATCACCCAACAGACATTTTCCTCATTTCTTTTTGTAAATTTTTACTATTTTATTTTGTAAGTAGTTGTTTGCAGTTCATGGACTTTACAATCATTTTGAGGAGTGGTTACTTGTACATAGCACAGGTTGTTTCTCCTTTTTTCTTAACTCCTGCACCTACCATGTTCCTCCAATTCGCCTATCTCATTTTTCATTCTTAATGATATTAAGAATGATAAAATTATTTTTTTAAATTTTATTTGAAAAAAGAAGAAGAAAAATAGAAATGAAATAAAACAGTTTCAAATCAGGCTAATAGGAGAGTGATATAATTAATACATTGCACACTGTTAACTTCATAGCACTTAGAGTACAAGATATAGGCAAGAAATAATGTCCAGACAATATTACCACAGATCTTTCTTTTCAATGAAGAGAAACCAGCTATATAAGTATCTTAACTGTCATATATATATATGTATATATATATATATATATATATACATATATATATATTTTCCCCCCTTTTCCCCCTCAATGTCTCTTTTCTTATGGTTTATGTTTGGATGGACCCCAAGCCTAATGCAGTCATGGATGTGGCTGAGTATAGCATTTGTGATTGGTTCGTTGTCTAGTGCTAGGATTGGCAATGTGAGTGCTGCACCCACTCAGGAATGGAGAGCCATCACACACTATAAGGGAGGCAAGGAGGTAAGCTTTTCCCACTGTGCCCTTTTTACTCTTGTTTGCAGCCACTATGAATGGCTGCCCCTTAGCTGAGTATGAACTGAAACCTCCTCTAACTGTAAGCTAGATAAATCTTTCCTTTCCTAATTTTAAGTGTCAATGTTCTGTCTCAGCAATGAAACAGGCCCTCAGCAATGAGAGAAAAGAAACCAAGACAAGTTTCTTTCCAATTCACAATATCTATTGCACCTTTTATATCTTAGTTACCTTTTGGGGCTCATCTCACACTAGTGAGACAATGCAATGTTTATACATGTGGGCCTGATTTATTTCACTCATATATATGGTCTCAAATTGCAACCATTTACCTATAAAAGTCTCAAGTTTATTCTTTTTTATGGCTGAGTAGTGCTCCTCTTAGCTGAGGTACAGAATTAGCTCTGTGACTTGGTGTTTCTGGGTCAGTCTCTCTTGAGGTTGTTTATGGCTCCAAGTCATATCTGATTCTACTAGAGATGAAGAACTGTAGGCCCACTTCCTTGTTATAGGCATCCCCAGATGCTCCCCTATCAAGGCCAGCAGAGATCTAAGTGAAGAGAAGGAACAAATGGAAGCCACAGTATCTTTTGAACTCATCTTTGACGTATTAGCACATTATTTTTGCTAATGTTCAGAAAGTCCAAACTTAGCACAATGTGAGAGCTTGGGAAAGTGAAGCTGGAAGAGGCCAGTGGCTGCCAGCTGTTTGTTTTATGTGGCACTGGGGATTGAGGGCTTTCACCCCACACTGCCTCCCCAGCCCTTCTTATTTAATCTATTTTGAGACAGTGTATCCCTAACATTGTCCAAGCTCTGCTGGATATGGGTGCCTCTGACTCTGTCTCTCTGAGTACTGGGATTACAGGCAAACACCACCTTGCTGGCTCCCAGCGTCTTCCTTGAAGCCTGGCTACCACCATTTCCTAAACTACTTTGTTTATAATTCTAACTCCACTGTGTGCAGAGCTTTTGTAGAGATGAAAGAATTTGAGGCACTACAAGTAACATTTAGTCTCAAGGACGATGTCATTCAATTTCAAGTGAATAAGCACTCAGGGAAGAACAAAATGTATTCAAATGAAACCACATCAAGAAATACCTTATATGTCACACTAATAGGTCAGGTCATCACTCATCCACACAATGAAGATGATTTTTTTTAAACAGTGTTGAAGATTGAAATTGGTCCTCCCACAATCTAAATAAATGCTGTGAGGAAAACCAGTGAGGAAAGTCCCATTCTTTTCATTTTGTAACTTTTTTGAGGCAGGGTCTCAATATGTAGCTCAGGCAGTCCTTCAACTCCCTATATAGCCCAATCTGGCCTCAGACTCATGGTAATCCTCCCACTCAGCTTTTCAAGTGCTGAAATTACAGGTATACACCACCATGCCCATCTTTTTAAAATTTTTAAATTGTCTATGGTACTGGAGAATGAATTCAGAACTTAGCACAGGCTAGGCAAGTGATCTACCACCAAGTTACATCTATAACCTTTTTCATATAAATCTTTGAAATTTTTTTATTTAGGTAAAAAATAAAAACAGAAAAGGGTAGAAATACAGAATTTGAAAAAAACTAAAAAATCACTAGTTGATAAATTACATATTGTTATCTTAGAAGTAGTTGTTCAAGTTACAAATCAAAGCATACAAAGTGGACAATCTTCAAAATTCAGAGAGAAGTTATTTTTAAGTAGCCCAATTTTCCTGGGAATTCTCCATCCTCTTGCTTCAACCTCTGATGTTGCCAGGGTACAGGTGCAGATGACTTCACCTGGCCACCTTGTAACTCAAGTGCTAGCTCCACAGAAGCCTCCTCAGGGACTTTTACTGCAGTCATGCAGTCTGATGTGCTTCCTCTCAGCCTCGTCTCTGCTACTTTCTTTATATTCAGTATCCCTCTCTGCTATTTTTTATTGTTCTTTTGTTGTTGTTGTTGTTGTTGTTGTTGTTAGGATCACTCTAAGAGCCTCAGCTATGTGATGGTTAATTTTATGGTAATTTTATGTCAGATTGCTGACTCAGATACTTGATTAAACAATATTTTTCATGTTTCTAGAATGGTGTGTTTGAGTGACTTTTTGGGGCTCGATGACACATGGCTGTAATCCTCGCTGGGAACACTGGGGCTGGATGACTGCAGGTTCATAGTCAGCCTAGGAAACCTAGAGGAACTCTGTCTCAAAACATAAAATACATAAGATAAAAAGGTCAAGAGATGAACTCTGTGTTAGAGCTTTGCTGATTTTAATAGATGGTACTTCTAGTAAGTAAATAAATAAATACACCTGAAATTCACATAGTAACAGTATCTAATTGTAATAATCTTAATCACAGGGTCTTAAATGAAATAGTAATAAGTGAAAAAACTTGAAAAAAATAGATGACTCCAAACTCTTGCCCAAGTGTCCAAAACAAAGTGTCCTAAATTGTGTACTGGATTCATAGTTCAGTGATAGAACACTTCCCTAGCACATGGGGTGCCATTTGTTTGTACCTGATGCTGCAAAGGTACAAATACAAAATAAAACTGAAACAGCCTTCTGTGTCAGCCTGGGTAACTCAGCAAGGCCTTTGTCTCAAAACAGCATCAATGAATCATAAATAAATAAATGGAAAAATCAGAAGGCCTGTGTATCTAGCCCAGTCCTCCATCATTCAACGTCTAGTACCTTGGATTTTGTTGTATTGAAGGGAGCCTTTATTTGTAAAGATTTAAAGTATAGTGTAACTGTTCCTGAAGAAACTATTTCTGAGACTTAATAAAATGCTTATTATATATAGATGAAAATGAGTTTATAAATAAAATAGTTTTTCTTTAAAGGAATTTTTGTGACACTGTGGTGAATCTTTACATAGACAATAAAGCTATTCATTAATATGTCCAACCCTTAGTTATAAGTCTGTTCTCTTGAAATCCTTCTACATATATTTACTCAGCACTGGTTCTGCATGTCGAGAGGCAACAGAGGTGTTTATGTCAAGATGTGCCTGTTCTCAGTGAGCTCTCAAGCTGTTCACGGAAAGTAGGTAAGCAATTAGTAACAACCCTGGAAGAGGGGGAGAAACAAAGTGATGGTGCAGGGGTACAGGAGTCAGGGTGTCCAAGTAAGTGCACCTTTCAACATCACAAACCATAGCCTATTTATGGGTCCAACACGGGGCTTTTCCACTAAGCAAAATCCCGAGTTATTATTTTTCTTTATAGTTTTAAAATGAGGTCTCACTAAGTCACACAGCTGCCCAGTTTGGACTCAAGCTTGTGATCTTTCTGCTTCAGCCTTCCAGAGGGCTGGGATTATAGGCATGGACACCAACCCCTCTAGGTTTTCTGTAGAGAAGGGACATTTCTGACAAATTTCTTCAAATGTAGTTTTTGAACTGCCCTCCCTTCTTTTGCCCTGCTACTCCCTTTCCTTCTTCTTCCCTTCTACTTCCCTTCCCCATCCTCTCCCATCTCCTCCTCCACTGCCTCCCCTCCTTCCTCTTCTTCTTTCTCATTCTCCCCCTCTTTTTCCTCTTCCTCCTTCTCCCTCCTCTTCCTTTTATTCTTCCTAGGGATTGAACACAGGGCCTTTTACATGCTCTAATGCAGAAACTCCATCAGCCCATCTTTGAGCACCTTATCTTTTTCCAGTACTTTAATTATATCATCCCACTGCCTGCTGGCCTACATGGCTTCTGATGAGTAATCAACCATTAACTAGGTTCACTTGCATGTTACAGTCACTTCTGGAACTTTTGAGTCCTGTCTGGGCAACTTAGGGAGCACTTACAGAGGTAAGCAAGTTAAAATGAACTCTTTGAAGTGAGCCCTAATACAGGGAGCAGTGTCTCTGAAGAAAAGGGAAATTTGGACACGGACCCCTGCACAGGGAGGAGGTCACGTGAAGATGAAGGTAGAGGTCATACATCCAATCAGCAACAAACACTAAATCTTGTCAGCTACCGCTAGAAACTAGAGGAGAAACAGCAAGATGATTTTCCCTCACAGTCCTCCAGAGGGACCAGCCCTGTCACACCTTGCCCTGGCCTTTTGTCCTCCCCAGATATGTGATGATTTACCTCAGCCACCCAAATTTATTGTTCACTTATGGCTTCCCACCCCTCTAGATAGGAACTTAGGTACCTCCACTGCAAGTCATGTGCCATTAGAATCTTGAGGATTTGTAACAGAAAGCAAGTTGAACTGATGGCTGGGACAGGGTGTCCCAGAAGACTCCGGGCAGAAGGAATAAAATCTGCATGTGTTAGTCAGGCTTTTTACTTTCTGTGTTTTCCAGTGCTCAGGCATCTCATGGAGCTTATGACCAAGGAAGACTCCTCCTAGGAGAGTTCATTCTTCTGCAATGTGAAGAGTGCTCTCTACAAATGTATGCTTTCCTATAAAAACCAGTGCATCCTGAGTCCATACCCCAAATAGCTTATCTAACTCCCACTAGGCAATATTTGCTCTAAATCAATGGTGGCCAAGTATCAGGCAACTAGGGACCTTCCCAACAATCAAAGCCCAATCATATCATTCAAATTTGAAAGTTCTAAGCTTCCTATCACCTTGGCTTGCTGTTCCTTCTGAGAGCACAATAAAGGCTCTGGCTCAGGCTTTCCCCTCATTCTCCTCTTCTGCTATACAACTCACCCCAGAGGGTTCCCTTTGGTCCTGCCTGTCTTGGGAAACCTCTTCTCTGAGCCTGGAAATTCCTAAATGTCTTCCTTGGAGTGCCTAAGCCTCATTCTTGTCCCTTCCTGGGCCTGAACACTCTTTCTCATCCTATCTCCCACATCTGTACTCTTAGCACACTGTAGGTTTTATGGACAAGGGCTGCAAGAAAACAAGAGAGAAGCAAAGCCAAGGATCTTGCTCACCTTCAAGAGCTGATGATGGGAACTGCACTTCAAGAGCAGTCTCCCTAAATGAGGAGATTGAAGGGCTGTGGGCCCCCAGGGCCAGAGATCCTCTGATCTTAGGGATGATGGTCAGTGGTGGCAGCAGGTATCAACTTCCTAGGAGTAACAATGAAGCAGCATTTTCATTAGGAAAGGAATGTATGCCAGCAAACACTTGGGAGATGACTTTGTTCCAAGCATCTCTCTTTAATGTTTTGGTCATGCCATTTACTATTTACAACAGGACTTTGGTGTAGATACTATTAGTGTTTCCATTTTACAGGTTAGAGGTAAAGTACACAACTCACAATGTCACATTTGGTGTCAAAGCATATGTTCCTCAAGGAACTGTGGATGGAGGGATTTTTCTAGGAAGATGCAAGGGCATGCACAAACACAGAAAAAAAGCAAAAAGAGAGAAGAACACTGTAGCTAGTATATCTTGAGTCAGTGGAAAACATTTAGTGCTCTCTAAAAATGCTTCTGAGTTTAAGATAATTGGGTGGATCATGGAAGTGAAGTATCACCATCATGCTTTTTTTTTTTAATCTCAAATTTGCAAATTGGTGTCCCTGGTCAAATAAAGTGTCCAAGTAGAAGTGCTTATAATGCAATAAAGTAATAAATACATCAAAGTTAATAAAAAGATATAAATATAATTTTGGTATCATATCTCTGGTCTATCTTCTGTATACTTTGTATTGATTACATATGTTAACCTATTAATTATGCTTAGCAACACCACAAGGAAGGGAGGTATATATTTTTAAAAATTCACAGAAGTACAATAGTTTAGTAGTTTTTTTCTAAGATTCCTGGACAGATGAGGTGTGTTTTCTCATAATGGAGGTGCTGAGTATAGGGAGGTACTGAATAATACAAAATTCCTTTTTTACAAGTATGTCCTTATGTCTTCATGTCAGGAATTTTCACTTATTAAAAGGAGTGAGCCCTGCCTTATTAAAAATGTTGTAAGTGCTTATTTGAGCAGGTAACTCACTCATTCACAAACTGAACTGACAGGCCTTTTTCTGAGTTAGTGTGTCTACCAAGCAGAAAAATAGGATGGATCAATTGGTTACACAGTTCTTGAGCAATCTGGTTGGGGGGTGGGCGTTGACCTGACCCAGATAAAATATGGGTGGAATCAATTCGATGGTTGGAAAGAAGGAAGTACAGGTTCAGGTTATAGAGTGCCTAAGGATTAAGTCACCCTGGAAAAACACTGCAGTGTAAGGCAGGAAAAATGGGGAAAGCCAGAGGGGACACACAACTCCAAGATCAGAGATTGCTTGATTTGAAAGATGTCCTTTAGTGCCTGGAAGGTAGAGTCAAGTATCTTTGTAACAAACTGAAAAATAGCACACAAAAAACTGAGAATGACAAAATTCCTGTAAAGGTACAAGAGACCTAGTAATTCAAAGTGATCTATACACCTTTCTTCACTGAGACCTGCCAATAAGCTTACCAGATAGGTGCCATTAATAATTTCATCATACAATTTTTAAAAAAAGAAGCAGGTAATGAGGTAACTATGTTAGGGACTGACATAAACCTCCACTTGGAGGTTACATTGGTAACCCCAAAACATTGCTTACTGGTTTCAATCATGTCTCTAACATTTTTGAATAGGAGGATTGAGGCATACCATGAAACCAGTGGGAAAAAAATGAAGAGAAGTCTATGCACCCTTAGGTGGGGAACTGGGATAGGGAAAAGCAAGTTGCAGATCAATTTGTACAATAACATGCTCTTTTACAAGAAAAGCAAAAACCTCAAATGGTGAATGTCCTTTCTGACAGGTCATACACACACATATATTGTAAATGCATAAAATGTATGTGTATAAATATATGCATAGGTATATGTTTAAATGTGTATTTATATGTATGCAGGGATTCCTCATTTAACACCCTACCTGTTTTGTTGTTGTTGTTTGTTTCATTTTATGTTTTTGGTACCAGGAATCAAATTCATGAACTTGCACTTGCCGGGCAGGTGCTGTACTCTTAAACACCCTACTGTTAAATGGCTATTTGGACTTAGCACCTGTCACAGGTGGACAGATCTCTCTCTCCTCCCCCTTCATCCTTCCCCCTCTCTATATCTATCTATCTATCTATCTATCTATCTATCTATCTATCTATCTATCTATCTCTATCTGTCTATCTATCTTATTTATAGAGCCTCATTGTCTTTTTTTATACAGTACACTTCCTTTATACAGTACTGTAACTTTTGTTGATTGCACTGTGTGGCACTGTAGTTTTATGTTGTTATACATACAGTACTTTGTTGGAGTTATGCAAATAAAAGTAAAGTCATCAGGTTGGCGTTTCCTTTGATCATTTCTCTGCTTTGAATATGGTAATGTAAAAACTCTATACAATTCCTCATTTAGAGACCAATTTGTTGGAAAAAAAACAACATGGTCATTAAATGAGTATCTGTACATATAATGTACAAGTATATATTTATGTATAAATATATATATGTTCTCTAAAAAACTATATTTGGCATGTGTATTTTATTGTTTCACGTATGCTGTTTTACATATTGTCTGCTACTTGCATATGTACATACATTTATCCACACACATGTAGTGTGCATGTGGATGAATTTTAAGGCAGGTCGCCAGCTGCTACTTCTGATGAAGGGAAAGGTAGCAGTCAAAGAACTTGAGCTTTTCTATAGGCAGCCCAGAGGGGTACAGGGATGATGCAGGGTTCTCCAGGGCAGTTCAGTCCCCAAACCCCACCACTGCCCTCGCCCTCCAGCCAGGCGCGCTTCCACCTCAGCAGACCTCCA
>PVLA01013253.1:0-38174 GCA_004027455.1 Hydrochoerus hydrochaeris
TATCAAGTCTGAGAGTATAGGCAACTGCACTTAAGATGACAAGATTCACTAGAATATCCACTCTGGTTTGATTATTACCTGCCTTTGAAGTTTTATATTGTCTACAATGTTTTATTTTTTACTAATATTGTTATGTACTGCTATATTCAATTATACTGCTATATTCATTTATGCCTGATGATATAGGCAATTCTATTGAGGATAATAAGAAACAATACAGCAATCATTGTAGATCACCTTGTACTGTGGTTTTATATGACTTTTTGGTTTCATGTTTTTATAGGAATTTGTTTTGTTTTGTCTTACTAAGTTTTGTTTTTCCCTCTAATACAGAAAGGATAGAAATACATGTAGAGACTCATGTATGCGTAGCCATTTACACTCTCATTGTTTGATGATCTACTTGCATGCTTTAATTTTGTAACTTTAACAACTATTTCTAAGAGGACAATATGTAATTTATCAATTAGCCTAGGTGACGTGTAAAATGAACAATCACATGGCAGTTATTTCAGGGACTACCTATAATTTGTTTTTATTAGATTAATGGAAGATATATTCATTAGTTTTCCACTACTATAACAAATAACTCAGACAAACTAATTAAAAAAGAAGAAACGATATCTAGGCTCACGGTTCTAGAGGTTTCAGCAAATGCCTGACTAGTTCCATTGTTTGGGGCCTGCAGTGGCACAGCATATTATGGTGGTAGCCTGTGACAAAGGAAGCCTGTCAAGAATAGGAAAACAGACAGGAAGAAAGCAGAGTTCCACAATCCCCTCAAGCACACCTCTGTGACCTAAAACCTCCCACTGCGCAGCACCTGTTTAAAATCTCCACTACCAGCTAGGGGTGAGTGGTGCACAGCTGCAATTCCAGTACTCTGGGAGGCTGAGGCAAGGAATCTCAAGTTTGACCTCAGCCTGGGCCACTTAGCAATTTAAGAAGACAGTCTTGAAATAAAAAAAGAAAAGTGTTATGGATGTTACCCATATAAAGGCTCTGGACTTAATCTCCAATACCACCAAAAAAAACCAAGTTTCTCCCATCTTTCCCTCATCCTCCAGTAGCACCAAGCTGAGGATCAACTCTTTAACACTGGGCCTTTAAGAGACGTTTAAAATCAGAACATGATAGAAGACCAGAAAATTGTTTTGGCATTGAAAGCGTTTACATGTGACTTTCAAAAGGTAAAGAACCTTTAAAGGGTTGGTGACATGATCTGAATTGAATTTAAGGATGATCCAGTTTATATTATTGCCAGTTGCACAGATGGGTTTGGTAGTTTCTGGTAATACTTGGATAAACAAAAGCAATAGTGTATGTAGCCACAGGACCCAGGAGCCAGGAATTCGCCTTCAGGAATCTCCTTTGGCCTCATCCCAGGGTTGACTTTCCTCCAAAGCAGGCAGCCTGAGTCTTCCTGAAGCTACACAAGGCCTCTTTGCCCTTTTCACTTTGCTGCTTTTGGACATGTAGAATCATTTTATAAATAAACAATCTTTTAAAAGATCCCCAAACCAATGAGGACAGAAGTTATCTAGGAATCGAGGGGTCATACTAAGACTCACGAGATAAGCCTACTTTCGTGTCACAGCGTACAGTGTTTTTGTCCAAGTTTAGCGGTAACCAGGCCACTAACAATAGCTTTACGCATTTCTGAATAACTTATGTAAGAGGCTCTGTGTTTTTCAAATTTGTTGACACACGAAGCAAATAAGCTGTTGGAGAGGTCTGTTGCTAAACTGGAAACAAAATGGACTGCAAATAGTTTACAGCACTGGGAATCAGGGTTTGGGAGGTGGCCCAAAAATCCCTGCTTCCTTTCGAAAGCACACTCAACTCAGTGGGATACGTTTGTCTGGTTGTGATACGTAAATTATCCCCGTTGTGTATTTATGCTTGAAATTTTCACTGATTCCTGTTATTTCAGACCACATAACGCCCACACAACTATGGTTACTTGGAATTCTTTACTGGAATACATCAGGAGTAATTGGGCTGGTATGCCATCTTTTGTTGATAATTGGAAACTTTTGGATACAACACAAGAAGTTAACAAATTCCCCTGAATTTAGCCATATGTTTGAAGAATTATAGCAACAATATTTTCCTGCCATTCCTAGCTGGAACTTCTTAGGATTTTGTGAATACCACACAGGTCTATCGCTAATGGTCTCCATAATATAATTTCATAAACAGAAACAAGATCCTCGCCTGATAAATTATTCATAGACATGGTTTGGACCTCATATCACACAAAATCTATTCAAAAGGCCTTTTTTTTATTAAGCTACAGTCAGACTGCCCGGCAAAGATACAGGATTCTGTTGCAAAGCAAATTAAGCACCCCCGTGCAATTTATCATGTGTACTGATTTAAACTAAAGGACTCGATGGGATGTTAAATATTTTCCACATTTGATTATAAAAGTAAGAGAGGAAACACAGATGGAGATGATTGTGCTTTGGATGAACTTGGGGAACCAAGGACACTTTATTTATTAATGTATCACATTTTCTGCCCCTTACTGCTAGAAGTAAGAGCACCAGAAGTATCTATTTGATCAGAGATTAGTCAACCATTACAAGAAGACAAATTTGATTCATAGCATATAACAACAAAAATCTGAACTGTAAAACCAAACACACTTTTTTTAAAAAACTACCTCCAATACTGGATATACATCAAAGACAAATTTATGTAAAGAAAATTATCTACAAATAATTCATATATCATGAAGTGACAACATGATCAATAGCAAATGAGGGTGTTGAAAGCCAGAATGTGAATAGTTCATCTGGGCTTTTAGAAAGGATCCAACTTTGTAGAAGGAAAGGACTGATCAGTCTAAAGAATTTAGGACTGAGAGGCAAGAGATAAAGCTTTCACTCTTACTTTACCACCACAAACTGTATGACTGCATGTTAGCCAGTTATCTTTCTAAACTGTAGTTTCCTTCTCGGTAAAATGAAGAGGTCACAGGAAACTAATTTCTCTAGTAAATTAATTTTATTCTACTGCTATCCTTTCCTGACATTTCTTATATTAGAAGCAATGAATATTATGTAAGTCATTGATGAGATTTTATATAAGGTACCTGCAAAAAAAAATTGGTTCACTTATTTGCTATTTAACCATTCTTTCATTGATTAAACAAAAATTAACTACAAACTCCAATGCCTCATGTGAACCAGACACTACAATATCCCATACAAGAGTGAACTGAAAAAAATTGTCTCTCTTTAAGAAGTTTATAGTCTGGTGATGAACATAGACATGTGCATAGATAATGTTAGTAAAATGGAGACATAAATGATATAGGCAAGTACAGCAAATGTTGGTGAGAAAGAGACTATATCCTCTACCTGGGGTGGAGGAAAGATTTGTAAAGGAGGGGACACCTGAGCTGCGGGAAGAGTCAAGGTTATTTAGTGTATGCAGCAAAGAAAATGCCCAAAATATAGAAGATCGAAAATAGAAAAGATTCTAAACTGCTAAGTCTTGCTAGAATACAAAGCAGAGGATGACCATGTAAGAAAGAGGTAATCAAGGATGCGACGGTGAAGATTCTGAGATGCTTTTTAAGAAGCGTCTTTTTATCCCAGATGCCAGTGCTTCTCAAAGAAGCCTCAGGCTTATTTAAAAAATCAACAAAATATAAATGACACATCTATGTTGTGTATGAATGATATGATTTTAAATCCTCAACTGAACTTCCTGATTCAGAATCTCTAGGCATGAGAGCTAAGATTCTGTGGTTAAATATTCCAGCATTTCAGGTGCAACCTAAAAGTATAAATCACTTGTATTAGTTGTCTTTGGAACCATTATTTTTACTGAATCTCTATCTCAACTCTGTGAGTAATTGATGTTGTGGTTCAATGAAAGATTTCTTACCCTAGAAGAACTGAAAAGAACAAGACAGATATGTGTTTAACAAACATTGGGATGGATAGATGAGTGGATGGATGGATGGATGGGTGGCTAACTCTGGAAAAAGTATAACTGGAACATGGGTGTCAGAAACACACTTTGAAATGGGAATTTATTGAATATAAGGCAGAACTTCCAAACTATCAACTGAGATAAAACTCAGATATAATAAATCCTAGTAATCAAAAGCACCTCCTAAAATCTATTTCTATTTTGTAAAAGGAAAAACTTAGAATTAGTCAAGGACTCTGTAGGGTCACAGATGCTACCCTTTTGCAAGCACAGATTAGTGTTTCAGTTTTGTCTCCTGGCCTGAGACGAAGGACAGTTTAGGATTTACGGTAATAACAGCCAGAGCATCCACATTTTTGTACCAATGCCCCAATCCTCAATTCTCACAGGAAAAGACAAACAGGGTTGAATTACAAAAAAGACACCCTGAGCTTAGGGATCTCAAATCTTCTGCAACAGTTAATATATATGCTTGAGTTTTGCTCTAACAGACACACTCTCCTTCTTACAAGACTGTTCTAAGTGTTCTTAGAAAAAGTTAAAATGTCTCACTTCTGAGACAAATAAGTACAGTCAATTAATACATGAAAACATGTTCAACATTGCCAACCATTTAAGAAATGCAAATTAAAACAACACCATCTTATTCCAGAAAGAGTGGCTATCATCAAGAAGTCAACCAATAACAAATGCTGGCAAGGCTGGGGGGGTGGAGTGAACACTTCTTCATTGTTAGTAGGAGAATAAAATGATACCACCACTATGGAAACCAGTATGGAGATTCCATTTGGCCCAACTGTGTCTTCCCAAAAGAGATAAAGACCTCATACCACCGTGATGTAGGCATACATATGCTTATAGCAGCACCATTCGTGGTAACTACATCTTGAAAACAGCCTATATACCCATCAGCTGGTGAATGGATAAAGGAAATGTGTTATTCCTACACAATGGGGTATTACTCTGCTGTAAAGAAGGACATGTTGAGTCATTTGTAGGAAAATGGATGCATCTTGAGATGATGTTAAGTAAGTCAGACACACAAATGTAAATATCTCATCATTTCTCTTATATGAGAATATATATAAATGAAGTGCAGTATAAAAGACAGATAATAGGAAAAAAACAGAGAGAAAAAGTTACTGTAATCCAGCATGGTTGATGCACCTAAAAGTGTACCTTGATTTAGTATAACTGTCTTAAAGGTTTTATATGTTTTTGGCTGATTAGTATGATTATTAATCTGTATCTATTATAATTAATTTTATATGGACTTATAAATAAATGAATCAGATGCTGACAACAAAAACATGGAAAGGAAGATGAAAAAGGAATTGAGATGTATTATGTAGTACATGTAACAATTTTCTACAGTGAATGTAATCATGTACTGCAAGCATCTCTTAACAAAAAAATGTTAAAGGCTCATCCATGTTATTAAAATACTAAATAAATAAGTGAATGTGTGATTGGTAGAATTCACCTTTGCAGAAGGTGGGGGCCAGTCAGTAGCTTTACAAGGTGTGACTGCAAACACAGTGGATGCTGCTGTTGAGCACTGTCCAACAGAAAGGCAGGCTCGTAAAAACCTTAGCGACCTTACTCATCAGAAGTTGCACCATGTAATTTCTGGATCTTCCCCAAAGTGAAAGGGACAATGAAAGGTAAATGTTCTAAATCAGTTCAGTAGGTCGAAGCAGCTCTGCCAGTGCAACTAAAGACACTCACAAAAAAGGACTTTAGAACTCCTGCAGGAGCAGTAGTGAGCTCAGCATAAGGCAAAATATTTGGAGGGGGATTCATGGCAATGAGTCTTTCACTATATAAATTTTTTATTGAAATATTCTCTGTATTTTTTAACCATAGCTCATAATTAAATGGAGGAAAGTATATTAATTATTGCATAGCATTTAGTATGTAGAAATAGCTTGGCAAATGTGACTACTATTATTACTGTTACAGTGATTGTCACTTTGGTTTTTGTTGTTTTATTGCTGTTAATCATTATTGCAATTAAAGCTGAAATATAGTTTGCTTACTATTGTACCTTGACCAGGAAGTGGACTGGACCAGCAACTGGGATTAGGACAGATTTTGTGAGCATGGCTAAAATCTCATGTTCAGTTTAGAGACGAGCGGAAAGAGTGAAAGCACACTTTGTGTCCCTAGCGACCCTGCTGCGGGAACTGCAGCGCAGGCGAGCATAGTCTGTCCCGCAATCTGTGGGACCAGGATGAAAACGCAGGTGACCGTTGTCAGCAAGTGCGTTGGTGACTGACATTTCAAACCCTTCTCTTCTTTCCCTCCCTTGCCAAAGAGAACTTGAAACGGTCTGATGTTTCAGAATGGCCCCTGTGCTGGTGGAACTCATGACCTAGCTTTATCATTTCTTAGTTCTCTGGGAGCCCGCATCTGTACAGGAAGAATTCAGGCAGGGTTTTCATTAATTCGATTTCTTTTGGCTGAGCACATAACTTGTCAGGGATGCACTCTCCCTATTTGTAAAGGAAGAATGAGAACCTCTAGCTGGCAGAGTTTGCTGTGAGTCCTAAGTGGGTGTCATGCTTAGCACAGTGCTTACCACAGCATAACAGTGATCCAACAGGTGTGACAGCCACACGAGTCCCCGAGGCTCTCCTCTTCCTCTCAGCTTACTGCAGTCAGTGGAAACACTCGCATGCCAGGGGCCCGGCACACAACCGAAGGACATGAGACTAAGAGAAGCAGAACTGAAATCTTGAGGATACAAGGCACCTGAGAGCTGGTCTTAGCTTGGGGAAGAAGATTGGGAGTGCAGAGGACTGGTGGTACCCTCCAGCCCACTAACCCCCCTCACAGGGGAGAACAAACACATGGTGACAGATCCGATGTCTCAAAAGAAACCAAATCTAAATGCTTAGGCAAACTCCATTTTTAAACATTAGTTCTCTCTCTCTCTCTCTCTCTGAGCTCAAACAGAAATTCTAAAAATCAAGTGTAGCCCACTAATGGGGGAGATTCTGTTCAATTGGAGCCACTTGATACCATTTAAACCCCAGATTATATCGTTCACTAGTTCTTTTTGTGTAATTTTCAGTTTTTGAATTCTATCTACAATTATAACTTTTAATCTACTTGAATAAGCTATGTGAGGGCAAGGTGGTGTCCTGCTTGGGAAAGAGCCTCAGTTGACAAACTCTCCTTTGGGCTGTAGCCTTTCAGATCTTCAAATGACTTGTTTCCCTTCAGAAGACCTTGTTGACTTCTTTCTGCTGTGAAATAGGAATACAACAGCTGGCTGCCCCTGGGAGGTTGAAAATAAACAGGTTCAGAAGCTCTGAGGACAGCAAATGGGCGTTGTAGGTGGAGAAACAGCCCAAAATAAATACAGCTGTTGAGGTGGAAAATTCTATTTACTTTGGCTCTTTTGAGGTCTACACTAGGGGAGGGGAAATTGCTAATCCTGAGCCTCACCTTATACTGATGATGAGGATCAAGGACTATTGCCTGGCGCTGGGCACATTTGTGTTAGTTCTTCAATATATACTTGACTATCAAATCATTTAATTATCTCAAATGATGGAGGACATTTTGACAAAATGAAAGTGATGAGTTGAGGGCCTTCGTACTGGATGGTTTGTGTTAATATGTTTTCCAGTTTGAGTTACAAACTCACATTGGACATAGTTTAACAACTAGCTTTCCTTTGCCATATGGAGATGATGGAAAAGATGCTAGTGTGGGAGGTTGGAAAAGCTGGGCTCTAGTCTTTCCTTGATAACTAACTATATGGCCTTGATAAATTCTAGGCTATTTCCTTAGCTACAAGCTGGGCCTTAGGAAAAACTATGACGGGGATGTGAGCTAGGAGTGGAAAAAGTATGGCACAAGGGCCCGAAGCCTGTGTTCACACCCTGTACATCTTGCCAGGATGACCCGGCATGGTGGAGACACACTCTGTAAATCTCTATCTCTACCCCTGCCAAACAGCACTAATCAGTCTCCTTTTCCATGTTGCAACTGTGAATAAGAAAGTAGAATTTGTGTGAAAGTACTTTGCAACTGGATGATGAACATAGACATTGATATCAGACAGGTCAAACTTTTCTGACTCTACAGCTTCTATGTCCTTATGGAAGGGTGATTTAACATCTCAAAGCATCATTTTTCTAATGAAAACAGTAATAGCTACTTCATTGAGTAGTGCTGTTTCTAAAACAGAAATAAAAATACCTTTCTCACAGTATTACTATGATGACTAAATTAACTGAAATGATGTGTGTGAAATGCCAGAATAGAAACTGGCAAAAAGCGCTATAAGTAGAATTTATTGCTGCTTGTGAAAGACCAATGGATATTGATATAATGTTCCCATCTCAAACTTTTATAATTCTGATTGGTTGAATCCTAAATAAGACTTAGCACTTCTATCTGAAACAAAAGTTTCTTTTCTTTAAAAAGAACAAATCATTCTGTACATGCACACACAGCATGCATGCACATATAGATAGAGGTAAAGAAAAACAATAATCCAGTTTAAGTTGAGCATAAACCTAGTTGTTTTCTAAGACCCATGACAGAATAAAGTGAAGGCGTCCAAACATCTGGCCCAAGCTTAGCCTCCTACCATGGTGAGATAAAAAGTAGTGGGAAAGTTTCCTTCAGCCAGAAAAGATTGCTTTCTCTTCTTCAAAAGGGAAACAGAGTGGTCCAGGAAGCAAAACCAAAAATCTCATACAGATACTGTTGCAGACTGTTCTCAGGGCAGCATTTCAAACTTCTGTAAAACCCAGATCACAGGAGTGAGCTTTGCCTAAATGGCACTTCAGACCTTGCCAATATCACAGGATATACTGCAAGTAAACTGGATCCAGATGGCAAGAAATAGATTGGAATTCTTGTCACAAGCGAATTAATCATTCATTTAGTCCTTCAAAACACAGCTATGACTGGTCTGACATGCAGTGGGCGCTATACTAGATTCATTAACAAGGCAAAATTCTACATCTCTGCAACAGGCACGGAAACACAAAGAATCTCAAAGGTTATTTTAAGAGCTTTGTAATGTTAAAGCCATAGTGATTAAATGCACATAAAATTATTTAATATTTCTACTATTTTCATATATTTCCTATGATTATAAATATCCACCTCAAATGGGAAAGACTAATTATATACATAACTATGTTCATGGAGCATTAGAATTACAAAAATAGAAATTTCCAAAAAATTGAAGAATTGTTTAAAAGGAATGCATAGGAATTATTATGCAAACACTTAGAAGGGTATCATTACAAAGATCAGCAAAATGAAAACTACTTATTCATGTAACATGATAGAAATAATACAAATGCATGCTGTATCAAAAATAATCAAGCTGGATGTGGTGGCATATGACTGTAATCCCTACATTTGGGAGGTTAAGGCAGGAGGATCATTGTGAGTTCAAGGCCAGCCTGGACTATGTCAGGAGACCCTGTCTCAAAAAAAAAACCTAAAGTTTTCTTATTGCTATGAAAAATATGCATTTGCTCTGAATATGGCCTGGTAGATAATATTTAAATCTGCATTTAGATAAACCTAATGAATTTTTAATTTTCCTCCCATTTTCTAGACTTTATGTGTTATTACTTAAGAAAAGTAAGGGTAATGGGGATAAATATGATCAAAATATACACATTAAAACTCAAAATTTTGCAATTCATAGGCACTAATAAAAACTATTTAAAAATAAAAGTAAAGTGCTGACATGTGCTACGATTTGTGATTTGATTGATGGGAGGTCTAAATACCTCCCTCAACACTGTACAAGTCAGCTTCCTGTTACTGTAATGAAATATCTGAGACAAACAACTGAAAAAGAGAAAATCTTTCTTGTGGCGCACAGTTTTGGAATTTCAGCACATGATCAGTTGCTCTGCTGTTTTGGCCTATGATGAGGAAAACCTCACAGCAGAGAGCAGGTGGCAGTGGAGACCTGCTTATCTCACAGGGGCTGGGAAGTGAGAAGGTAAGAGCAGAGGGGCCCTGTTTCAGTCCAGGGCATTCGGCATTCCCTCAGTGACCTACCTTTCTCTGCTGGGCCTCATTTCTAGAAGCTATGCCCTCCCCCCAGCAATGCCCCAGGTAGCAACAGAGCCTTTAACACATGTACCTATGGGAGACCCTTAGCCAAACCATCACAAATAAAATCACACTAAATACAAGGCTTGTCAAGTTTTAGTTCTCTTTCCAATCCCCTTCATTTCCGTATCTTCACTGATGTTGCTTTAGTTCAGCTTCTCATCTGACCTCATTCCTGCAATAAGCTACGAGCTCACCTCTATCTCCATTTTCATACCTCCTACTTGGTTTTCCACTCAACCAAAAGGCTTCTTTTTCCTCAATGTTCTGTCCTGCCTTAAATGATTTTCTGCCAACACATGCATGTGCATATGATGTATGTGCCTCAGATCTGCCCTGATCCCTGACAGCAGGAATGTGTGAAAAAGCAGAAAGACATAGATTTCTTTCTTTTATTTTTTGTAGCCTCTCTTTGGTAAAACTAATTCCTAAGTCCTTCAAATTAGACCTGGGCAGTACCAACAATTCTGTAGAAATTATTGTCTTGCCTTTCCCCTTTTGTACCATGATCTACCTGAAACTGATGTTGTTCTATGATAAGGGTACCAGTGCTATTTTTCTCCAAAACAGTGATCAACTTTTCTGCCATTATTGAAAAAACCCATCCATTTCTAACTGCTCTGAATTAGTGTACTTATTTGTCATAAGTCAAATATCCATATTAGATTTTGGAGTATACAAACTTTATTCATTTTATTATCCATCCCTGTGTCTACATCTCATTCTCCTGGGTACTATTGCCTTCATTATATTTTAATATCTAGTAGAAACAACCTTGCAACTATAATTGCATCTTGACTATTCTTGGCTTATTGCATTCTATCTATTTTTAGAATTAGCTTGTCCATATCACTTTAAAATCCTATTGAGCCTGGGTGTGCTGGCACATGTCTGTTAGCCCAGCACTTGGGAGGCTGAGGCAAGAGGATCACTGTGAATTCCAGGCCAACTTGAGCTACATGGTAAACTCAAAGCCAGCCTGAACTACATGGTGAGACCTCGTGTCAAGAAACAAAACAAAACAAAATAACCAAAAAAACCTATTGAGAATATAAATGGATTGCATTAAAACTCTAGAGTAACTTGTAGAGAACAGCTGTCTGTACAATACTGAGTCTTCAAATTATGTGCACAGTATAACTCTCTATTTGTTTAAGTTCCTTTAAATTTTTCCTTATTGTAATTTTTAGTTGCTGTAATATGATTGTTAAAAATCTTAAATTATGTTAATACCAGGCACTTACATTTCTAATACTATGGTGAATGGCATATTGTTTAAAATTTCATCTCCTAAAAGCAACTCATATATAGAAATAAAAAACTGTTGATTTTGTATCTGGTAAACCAGAGTTAGTTACTCTAATGATTTATCTCTAGATTGCTTTGTGTTTTCTATTAACATAATATGCCACTTGCAAAGAATGTTTATATTTTGTGTTCAATCTTTACGTACCATCTTTCTTTGTTTTGTTTTACTGTCTTGTCTAAAAAGATAATAGTGAACAGAAGTAGGATCATGGCATTTTTCTCTTGTTTCTTCTTATTGAGAATAAAATCTTTCAATGTTTCCTCATTGAAAATTTTTACCTTGTGGAAATAAAATTTTAATCATTGTTTTTAGATTAAAAATATCCTGTCTATTTCTGCTTTGATAAACTTTTTTATCCCAAGAATGTTTTATTTTTTTCTATATGTATTGAATTAATCACCCAGTTTTTCTTCCTTATCATTTAAAATGGTAAATTGCTTTGGCTGATTATTTTTCAAATGTTAAACCAACCTTGAATTCAGCCTTAAATTGCTAATAAGCCTCCCTCAACCAGTTAAACTAAACTGCCCTTTTCTTATCCTGAGAGATTTAATTTGCCATGTTCTTGGGAATGTAAAGATAAGCGAAAGTAGATGCATGTTTTCGGTGTATCATCTATACCTCCAAATTAGTATTTGTTGTAGTCAGAGGTTGTAAGGAGAAGTAAAATCAGGACATAGAATTTATATTATTTTATGATGGTCACCCAGAGTTTAACACAAGAAAGTGCAGGAAATCTATCCACAACACTGAAAACAGAATATTCAGCCAAGGGCCTGGATCCCACAGCAATGTCCTACATGAGTCCAGATGAAGACCTAGAGCCCATGGCAATGCCTTCCACAAGTCTAACTGGAGGTCTAGAGCCCACAAGAAGGCCCTTGCTGGCAACTTTCCTCAGGTGGGTCATCTACACTCAGCATCATGCTGATTTAATTCAACTGGCTTTAAGTTGACCACCAGTTTTTTAATCCATTACAGTATTCATTATTTTTGCCAGTTGATTTACTATGTTGCCACCTTCACTATTCTCTGCTGCCCTTTCTCTCATGAATCCTGACACTGCTAATTGCATTGTCTCCCTATTGAAAATGTAATATGAACACTCGTAACGTGAAAGTTGTGCTATACTACATTGTAACTATAGTCATCCCTTGATATTTGTGGGGAATTGGTTCCAAGATCCACTTCAGACACCAAAATCTGTAGACACTCAAGTCTTGTATGTGACATGGCATAGTATTTATGCATAACCTAACCATACCCATATGTACACTTTAATCATCTCTAGATTACTTATATTGCCTAATACAATGTAAACAGGTGTTATAAAAATGTATTGTTTAAGAAAAATATGTACATATTTAGTATAGACACATATTTTCCCCAACATTTTTAATCCATCATCAGTTGAATCTATAGATGAGAACTCACAGATTTGGGAGGCCAACTCTATGTTGCTTATGCTAATTTTATTATATTACACAGTAAACTTCTCAAGATCATATCTTGTTTGCATATTTTTTTATATCAAGTGCCTGATATAAAAAAAATATAGTACATGACTAGGAGAGGAGTGATGAAGGAAGAGCTGGGACTCTGGCAACTGCTAAGAATGACAGCAGCTGCCAAATGGCGTGCCAAGGTGTGTTGAGAGGCCCCCCGTGGTGTTCAATTACAGTGGTATGAACCATTCTCTTTACCCCTTCAAAACATTTTCACAGTCATTCTCCTATTTGGTCTCACAGCTTGGAAGTATGTAAATTATTGACTTTATCTCTCTTTACACATAAGTGTATAAAGCCCAGAAAATCCCATGCTCTTCAATAGATCAGTGGTTATCAAACTGTGGGTCATTGGAGCTGCCATTGAACTAGGATAGGAGATAAGACAGAAGATGAATGTTCAAGAATCTGGCCATTACAGTTCTGCCTTTGTCTTCCTCACACATTGGGGTTCCAAATAACTTTTTGTTTGGAAAATAGCTCTGCTGCTGATCACAACTTCAGTTCACTATTGTTGAAGTACATTTCTGACACCACATACTGTTTCAGATTTACTTCATACTTTCTCTGTCCTTCATCTCCCCAAGGAGTTCCATAGATAATCAAGTTTCATAT
Source organism: Hydrochoerus hydrochaeris (assembly GCA_004027455.1). Taxonomy (NCBI): domain Eukaryota; kingdom Metazoa; phylum Chordata; class Mammalia; order Rodentia; family Hydrochaeridae; genus Hydrochoerus; species Hydrochoerus hydrochaeris. The sequence continues at coordinate 13,480 of PVLA01013253.1, forward strand.
ATAATATGGCATGGCATTTACATATAACCTAACTGCACCCTTCTGTGTACATTAAATCATCTCTAAATTACTTATATCACCTAACACAAGGGTGGGTAATTAGATGAATAGGATAAAATTTTTGTACTCCAGAATCTATAAGTTCACATATGAATTTGACTTATGACAAATAAGTGCAGTAATTGTTTTGGAGAAAAATAGCATTGATACCCTTATCATGGAATAACATCAGTTTCATGTAGATGATGGCACTAAATGGGAAAGACAAGACAATAAATATTTCCACAGAATCATTAGTGATTGTTTCACAATTTCAGCATAGAAAAATGGTCTTAAGATACAAAATGATGAGCCATAAAACAAAAAATTCATACATCTGAAATTAAAATTAAGGACTTCCATATAGGAACACATACCATTAAAAGAAACAATGCAAGAGGGCTGGGGATTTAGCTCAGCAGCATGAGCACCTGCCTTGCAAGCATGTGGTCATGAGTTCAATCCCCGGTGCTGATTAAAAAAAAAAAAAAATGCAGGAGTGATGAGTGCCTCAGGTATCCGCATGCTGATCTTTTCATATGATTTCCCAGAAAGATAACTGGCCATGTGATAGACAAGACAAATCCAAATCTGGAATATGTAAGACACAAGTTGAACCTGAGACATTTTCCTTATCTGAAACTAGAAAGTCACTAAGAGATACTAGTGTCACCCTGAATAATCATAAGAGCAAGTTAGAAGAACTCATATTGGTGCAATATGGGACAATTCAGGCATTTAAAAAAATGCTTCTCATAAATTGAAATGCATCAAATTTATATAAATTAACATGCCATAAAAATATATCAAAATAAAAATCATTTTAATGAGAAAATTTTGAAAGCTTTTCTTTGATACAAATAATAAAGATGCAGTTATCCTATTTCTAGTCATCATTGCCTTCTTCTTAGACAAAACAGTAAGACAAAAACAAAGAAATATGATATATAATGATCTTAGAAGTTATTACACCATGAAAAAATAAAGGGATTACATTGCTTTCTCCATATGTTGTATTTCAAGCTAAAAGAGTGATTAAGGAAATTTTTTCCCATAAATTGATCACAATTAATAAATGCAAAAAGAATGATTTTTTTAAATTACCACTTTTTATAATTAAATAATTTATCTAGGCAATATTACTGGTCCAAAAAATATTAAATGAAAGATTGATGGAGAACTTTTTAATGGAAAGATCATGTTAACAATATATCAATTCACTGAATAATCTGGTTTTAATTCTTGTTCTCATTTAAGTGGGATAACTAGAACTTATTTGCCTCTTAGCATGATTGAGAGAAATTAGATAGTGTTACATGTATACACTATCAACGAAGAATCAGCAATTGAATTCATTAACATGTATAACAGTAACAAAACTATGAAACACTTATGGAGACCTAGAGTTAGACAAATATTTCTTACATATCATATCAAAAAGACAATTCACAAAATAACAAATTGATAAATTAGGCATCATCACAATTATATGATTTTGTTCTTAAAAATAATTTAAAATCAAAGAATAAAAATGAAATGAAGAAATGAAAATGAAAAGACAAGCCACAGACTGTAAGAAAATTTTTGCAAAAGCATAAAGGAATTACCTCCAAAACTGTTTAAAACTCAGAACTCAACAATAAGCAAACAAATAATTCAAAAATTAGGTAAAAGATATAATCAGATACTTCATCAAAACAGATTACAGATGGCACATTATTATCAATTCAACATCATTACTCATTAGGGAAATATAATATTAAGACCACAATGAGGTACTGCTACATAGTTAATAGAATGGCTAAAATTAAAGACTGGTAAAGAGGTAGAATAACTAGAACTTCCATTCACTGCTGTAAAGAATGTAAAATGATACAACCACACTGGCAAATATTTGGGCTGTTTCTTGTCATTTATATGCTTATCATTTATTCAGCAGCTTGATTTCCAGATATTTGCTAATAAATAAATAAATCTGAAATTTACCCATACAAAGTGTCTCAGTTACTTTCCTATCACTAAGACACAGTGTCAACATCTGTAACTTAAAGGAGGAAAGGTTTATTTTGCCTCAGTCTATGGCCACCTGGGTGGCAGCAGCATGACACAAAAGCATAGTGAAGGACGCTGCTTGCATCACGGTGGGCAGGAAGCAGAGAGAAGGGCAGAGCTGGGGAAGGAGATGCACTGTACTCTTCCAGGTCGTGCCCCAGTGACCAGCTTCCTCCTGACAGGCCCCACTGTCCACCAGCACAGTATCAGCTGTGAACCATTAGTGGACCAACCGCCAGATAAATATAGAGCCCTCATGACCCAATCACATTCCAAACATGTGCGACTTTGGGGAACAATCTAGATCTAAACCATAACACAAAGTCTTGCACATGAATTTTTACAGTTTTATTTTTAGTAACCAATTTAAAAAAACTCAAATACTCATCAACAGGTTAACAGATAAGTCATGGTATATCCCTACAATGGAATATTGCCCAGCAACAAAAAGTAACTATCTAGTGACATGACAGCGTAAATGTTCTTAAACTACTTACGAATGAAAAAAGTTGAGTGAAAATGCATACGCTGCATGACCACATTTCCATGAAACTGAAGGAATCTAAGCTACTCTATACAGATAGAAATAATAGCAACAGATTAGGAAGGGATGTAGGGAGAGATAAAAAAAAGAGGAATGACAAAGGACCATAAAGAAGTGGCTGCTAGGATTCTGAAGGCCAATTTTAAGAAAGGACTATAGTTGACTTGAAATATATAAACAGATATAGGAGAGTAAATAGGGACATTTTCTGCGTATGTCCCTTTATTATCTGTTCCATTCAGTTATCAGGTCCACTTTTTAACTTAGCAGGAAGTCACTAGAGAACATAAGAGTAAATCTTGATAACAGGATTGAGACTTTCCCCCTATTCCCATGCTGGTCAAAGTGGGGTGTTGTTTGGCCGATGGCTGAAATGCCCCTCCCTTTCACTTCCCTTCTCTCCCTCTCTCCCTTGCTGTCCTCCTCTCAGAATGGACCAGAACAACTTGCCTCTTATTTTAACGCTCTCCTGCTACCCCTAATGCTGCTCCACTGCTGCTCTTTGGGCTGCTCTGACTGGAGGTCCACTTGGCCATAAGCCATGGTGCACTTCTCTCATTTGTCCACTCTAGCCACTGAAGAAGCAGAGGGGGAATTACCCTGTGGAGAATCAGGCCTATTAGTAACATCCCCAACCTCCCCAAACTCCAATATCTGTGTTGAATAAAGCTAGCCCTTCTAAACAGTCCCCAGTTTCAGCCTCACCATTTTTCTCAGAGATGCAACAGACATCAGTCAAACAGTTTATATGGCCTCACGCTTTCCTTGAATTGCTGCCAAGACAACTGGGTTATTCAGAAGACCCACAACCACGTTTTCATATGTCCCTGTATTCCTACATATAAACCCTAGATTCTGTTTCCAGGATAAACAGCAGAGAGTGTGCTGTAGTCAGTATTTTCAAGGGGATAGATTTAATAAAGGACACATAATTTATAGGATTATTTTATGATGTTTGCCCAAAAAGTCAAATGCAAAAGAATGCAAGCAATTTGTCCATGTGTTAGAGACCCAAAGAATTCAGCCGACCACCCAGATCCCATAGCAGTGTCCTGCAAAAGTCTAGTCAAAGGCCTAGAGCCCACAGCAATATTCTCCACAAGTTCTGCTGGAGGTTTTGAGCCCACAACAATGTCTCACACAAGTCTGTATCAAGGACCTGCACTTGAAAGAACCAAAAGTCAGTGGTGGAAGCTAGAAATTTCTGTCTGTGAAAGTGGGATGAGAGATCCGTGCCAGCAGGAATCTGCTCTGGCACCAGGGAACAATGCTCAAAGTAAGGACCAGAGCTCCCCCCAAAAGAACGGCAGCCATCCTCAGCAACAGCGAGGTCCCAGGTTTCTCTGATGATGAGAACAGCTATATTCATATTTGGAAAATCAGTATGATGAGCTTCTTCAGAAGAATAAACAGCACACCATCTTCCCTTCCATTTCTCTTTTCACGCTGTTGGCAACAATCCTCGGGTGGACCTTCCACACCCAAAGTCATTTGATTCAGTTCACTTGGCTGTCACAAGTTGACCATTAGTTCATCCACCATAGGGTGGGTTTTCCTTCCAGAGTTCAACAGAGAGATTCCTGAGGAACAAGTACTGACTTGCTGAAGTAGAAAAAAATATCAGTCATTTTATTGTTCCCATCAAATATTCTTATTTTTCAAGTATGGACCCTGCCAACATCTCACCTGAATTAACAAGAGTAGCATTCTTCACAGCTATGTATGAGCTGCAAATCTGGAATATTTTTAAGGTTTGACTCCAACCTATTCCTGAAATGCTTGGACAATCCCCACGCAAATGCAAGTTCAGTTTGTACAGAACCTGTTAGAGTCCTTTAGCTCTCAGTTATATGATTGATTACCTTAAACCACACTAGCAGTAGGATAAGGCATCAAAAACTGGAAAAATCTGCTTACACAGTCTTTGGATCCGAAAACCAAATGGAAACATTAATTTCTTAAAGCTGAAAGCAGTTACTGAATAAGACGCCTAAGAAACCTTGAACAACCTATTGAACCAAAACAACATCCTGTCCCACAAATGCTTTCAATTCGTGTTGTGAAATAAAACAGACATCGTGTTTTTACCCTCAGAACATAAATAGCATTGAGCTTCCTGTGCTATGAAATAGATACACAATTTCAGAAAGTAGGTTGAATAAGCCTCCAGTTCTGTTGAAAAATGATTATGGTTTCATGTTGTTTTTTTCAGGTTGAACCTATTGCCAGATAATTATTTCAAAATGAATGTCTTTTCCAATCCCCTGGAAAAGAATGTTTGGTATGTTTTGATTGGTCTGTGTGCCTTCATGCATTTTATGAGTTCTTTGCTTAATCTGGTGTTAATGTATTATTTTTAGGTAAAGGAGAGATACCATGCCCAGAAGTGAGGCAGTGGTATCTCAGTTGTTTAGCTGATATTCACTTATCTTACTATGCCAAGGGTAGAAGGAAGATGGCCCTGTCCTCTTTTTTGGTTATTCATGAAGCTTTCACTGACTCATAAGCCTTGATAGCTTTCTATATTTCTCTGTTGTAACTCTAAATGCTCTCACTAAATCCTCAATGAACAATCTATTCAACATCTTCTTCTCTGTCACTGTGTAAACAACAGGATAAAAACCACTGGGGATGGTCATCTCAGCTACTCAGTAGGCTGAGACAGGAAAATACCAAGTTCAAGACCAGCTTAGGCAAATTAGTGGTACCCTGTCTCAAAAAATAAATATAATAAAAAGGCCTGGGACTATTCTCAGCACTAGAGTGCTTACCTATCATGCATAAGGCTCTAGGTTCAATCTCCAGACCAACACACAAAATAAAAAAAAAAAAAGTAAGGATAATGTTAGTCTTATTCCATGAATGTTGTAGTTACTTTCTCATTGCTGGGATAAAATACCTGACACCCATAAGTTAAAGAAGGAGAGTTTTATTTTGGCTCACAGTTTGTAGAGGTTTCAGTCTATAGTCAACTGGTTCCAAGGCAGGATGGCATGGCACAGGAGAAACAGCCTGGGGCAGGACAGAGGAGAAACAGTCCATGGCATGGCGGGTGGGAAGTGGAAGGGACCAAGGGAGAAGGAGTGATATGTGCAGTCTCCTTGGTCACCCCTGCAGTGACCCACCGCTTCTCACCTGGCTTCTCTCCCAACATCACACCCAGCAATAAACGCTTTAGCAGACTAATCCACTGAGGAGTATCACACGCTCATGCTCCAGTCACCTTCCAAAAGCCCCATCTCTAAGTGCATGAGGTTTTGGGGAACATTTTAAGTATAGCCATAATTCCTAATGTCTACAACTATGCTTGGTATGTCACAATTTCTGTATAAATATATTTTGAATGAATGAATGAACAGGTATTTGCTTCCTTCCCTTAGTGCTAGGAATTTTAATCCCAAAACAACTGGGTGCTTTCAAAATAGCCCCTACTAGAAAAATATAAAATGATGGAAATTTCTAAATCTGTTATCCTCTAAGGAAACTTCCTTATTTGTTCTGCCACACTATGAAAACCCTCTTATTGGAAATTTCCTTAACATGCCTACACTTAACATGATTTTTTTTTAAACTTTATGTGATACTCTGTCTTGTTAAATTGTACTGTTTCTATGTTTTTATTTTAGACTCCCTCTCTTCCTGCTGTGATTTTCGTATGCTGCAGGTAAAGCACCAGCTTCAGAGTCCAGCATTAACTACTATACTAGTGCAGATCTCAGCCCCTGGATAGGGAGAGGCCGGACACTATTTAACTAGCAAAATGGGATCTTAATTAAGAAACTCTTGGACATTTGACATGAACTAGCAGGAAAACAACCAAATGACTTTAAAAATCAATTTCCTTTCTGATAGATTTCTTTCTATATCAAATAACTACTAAACTGTTGATGCAGTTCCAATAGGCTACTGGTTTGTGGTCTCCAATTTCAGAAAAAAAATGAGGCTTGCCAGGTATGGTAGTGCATACCTGTAATTCCAGCAGTCTGTAGGCTGAGACAGGAGGATCACTGTGAGTTCGAGGCCAGTCTGGACTACAGAGTGAGTTCAAGGCTTGCCTGAATGAAACTCTGTCTCAAAAACAAACAAACAAACAAACAAAAAATGGGACTTCCAAGAAAAAGTATCAACATATCTGAAATCCTCAAAAGAAGCTGGATGTGGGTCTAAGCAGAATGTAATCTCTGCTTAAAACTGTTCCTCAGGACTGGGGATATAGCTCAGTGACACAGTGCCAGCCTACCAAGTACAAGGTCATGAGTTCTGTTCCTGGTACCAAAAAAGCAGAACACAACAAAACAATTGTTCCTCAGACCCAGCAAAGCACCCACGGCAGTGGCAATGGCAGTGGGGCACACCTGGACTGACTGCCCCCTGCTGACCCACAGCACACATGATGGTGGCGGCAGTCACAGGACATATACGACCTGACCATCGCAGTTGGGGACCCTCCCAAGACCTGGGTGTGGAGAATATATATATATATATCAAAAGGCTAGGGAAAATTCTAACAACAGAATGCTAGCCACTACCCCCACGCCTCCAGATGCCAAGTTGAACTGTATACCCAGTACAAATCCCATGGCAAAATTGGCTGGAATGCAAAATGTATTTCTTAGATATGACTTGAATATACCACAGGACTGTGAACACCAGAAGAAGTTTACTTCATTTATTTTTCCATGTTTGTTTGATTGGTTTTCCTTTTTCTGTCCAGCTAAGGTATTTTTTTAAGTTTAATTTGGTATTGTCTTATTTTTTAGGGTTGTTTTCTCTTTTTAGTCTCTTTTCTCTCTCTCTTTTTTTTTTTTTTGCTTTTCTCTTTCTTTAGTAACTTAGATTTATTTCCATCATGTTTCATCTACTTGTCTTCTAACTCTTTCACCAACTATTTTGCTTGATGTTATGATACTTCCGTATGATTAAACTGTCTCTTCCCTGCCTGGTTCATTTCAATACACCTCTGATTCCTCTTCCATTCTTTCCCTTTTCTGTCTTAATTTCCCAAAACTTTGGTGATCATCCTATGCCTTCCAGCCTTGCTCCTACTACCACGAGGACCTCACTGATCTCTCTATCCTGCCCCCATCCCCTTAATCCCCCTTCAGAACAAGATAAAATCACTCCACTAAAGGGAAAATCATTGTATACAGGTTCCTGGTATACGCTGGAACTGTTATACAACTTTAGAATTTGTTCTTATGGTTAAAAGTATCAGGCTAATACTAACTACAGTTTGTCAGTAGCCACACTATGCTCAAGACTATTGTTATTGTTACCTGTACTACTTTAGCCAGGATACCATACTTGCTATAATCAGTTTTTCTCTCTTGTATGACAACACTGTGATTGTATGGGATCATTACCATCACCATAATCCAGTACCAAAGGACTGGGTGCTGAGTTAAATAGGTAAAAACTTCTCATCCTCAACACATTGGGAAGGTGGGTTCCTCATGACCAAGAACCTACATCTAGAAGGTAACTCTGTGCAACAGCCATTTCCTAAGGAAGCCTTGTTATTAGGGATAAAGCTATGTACCATAAGAAACCTATACGCATCAACACAGAAAACAAAACAATGCAAAAAATAGAAAACAGAAAATGATAAGATACAGAAGCAAAATGCAGGCAATGCCAACACTCCTCAAACTCTTTAATGAAAGAGAAGCAGTATTCCCTAACTCATTCCTGGAAGCAAGTATTATCCTGATTCCAAAACCAGAGAAAAACCTAATCAAAAAAGACAGCTACAGGGCAATCTTCCTGATGAACATAGATACAAAAATCCTCAATAAGAAACTAGCAAACAGAATGCAGCAGATTATCAAGAGGATTACACACCATGATCAAGTAGGATTCTTTCCAGCAATGCAGGGATGATTCAACATATGCAAATCAATACATGTAATACACCATATGAACAGAACCAAAGACAAAAATTACAAGATCACCCAATAGATGCATAAAAAACATTTCATAAAGTCCAACACCCATTCATGATAAAAATAAACCCTACAGATTGTGGACTGCAGGGGAAGAGAACAAGGATTCACCAGGAAGCAAGCCCTCCCTGCAAACCAGCACCATGCGTGAGCCACTGCCAACAGGACAGCTGGACCCCAGCCTCTTCTAGCCCGTGGGCTGGCAAACAAGAAGAGCCACCCCAACCTCCACAACTGATCAGCTGATCTGGAGAGAAACAGGCTATGATGATAGCGCCACGCAGTGTGGCGTCTACAGGGACCTCCTTCTGAGGGTGGTAGCTTTATCTCAATCTGATAAAAGCCATTGATGAAAAACCAACAACTAACATCAATACTAAATAGTCAAAAACTGAAAGCTTTCTCTCTAAAATCTTTCTCTCAGAAACAAGACAACAATGTTCACTATCACCATTCCTGTTCAATATAGGTCTGAAAACTTTAGCCAGAGCTATCAGACAAAGAGATACATAAAAGGAATAAGGATAGGAAAGGAAGAAGTTAAATTATCTTTATTTGCAGATGACACAATATTCTACTTAGAAGACCCCAAAAACTCCACCAACAGGCTTGTAGACTTAATAATCAAATTCAGCAGTGTAGCTGTATACAAAGTCAACACTCTAAAATCAGTTGTCTTCCTGTATACAGGCAACAAGCTCAGAGAGAAAAATCAAGGAGACAACACCCTTCATAATAGCATCCAAACAAATGAATTACTTAGGAATTAATCTAACAAAGGAAATAAAAGATCTGTACAGTGATAATTACAGTACTCTGAAAAAGGAGATTGAAGAGGATATCCCTTGCTCATGGATAAGAAGAACCAACATAGTGAAAATGGCCATTCTCCCAAAACCATTACACAGATTTAATGCAATACTAATCAAAATGCCATCAGCATACCTCACAGAACTAGAAAAAATGTTCCTAAAATTCATTTGGAACCAGAAGGGTCCTAGAATAAGCAAAACCAATCTTGGGGGCAACAATGACAAGTCTGGGGGGAATCACAGTCCCTGACTTGAAATTATACGACAAAGCTATTGTGATAAAATCAACATGGTATTGGAAAAAAAAAAAACAGACCTGAGGATCATTGGAACATAATAGGAGGTACAGACACAACTCCAAAGACACTCAGCCACCTTATTTTTAACAAAGGAGCCAGTTTCACCAAAAGAAAGATAGTCTCTTTAATAAACAATACTGGAAAAACTGGCTGTCCACATGCTGAAGAATAAAACTAGACTATGTCTATCATGATGCACTAAAGTCAAAATGGATCAAAGATCTAAATATTAAAGCAGAAACACTAAATATACTGGAAGAGAAAATATGCAGAATTTTGAAGACATGATTGTAGACAGAAACTTCATGAACAAAACCCAGATTACACAGGAAACACTACAAAAAATCAACAGATGGAATCTCACTTCATTAAAGAGTTTTTGCACAACAGAAGAAATCACCAACAGAGTGATTTTTACTCAGAGTGGGAAAAATTTATACCTAGCTGTCCCTAAGACAAAGGACTTCTATCTAGAACATATGAAGAATTCAAAAAAATCAGGCCTCACAGATTCAAAGACACAATCCAAAAATGTGCATCTGAGATGAACACACACTTCTCAGGTAAATAAATACAAATGGCAAAAAAATACATGAAAAAATGTTCAACGTCATTGCAACATCTCATTATTTGAGAGATGCAAATTAAAACAACACTGAGATTCCCTCTCACTCCAGAAAGAATAGCTGTTATCAAGAAACCAAGCAATAACAAATGTTGGTGGGGCTGTGGGGAAAAAGAAATTGTTCTCCACTCTTTTTGGGAGTGTAGACTCTTGCAACCACTGTGAAATTCAGTGTGGAAATTCTTTTAAAAACTAGGATTAGCGGTCCCATTCAAGCTAGCTATTCCCCTTCTGTGTGTCCTCCCTGAAGAATTAACATCATAGCGCAGTGATATATATGCATCCATGTTTATAGAAGCACAATTGTAATAGCTAAATCTTGGAAACAACCCAAATTCCCATCAACAGAGGAATAGATAGAAAAGATTTTTTTATATAATGGAATACTACTCAGCCATAAAGAAGGATAAACTTGAGACTTTTATAGCTAAATGAATGTAACTCAAGATCATACTCATATGTGAAATAAATCAGACTCATATGTGTAAACATTGTATTGTCTCACTAGCGTGAGAAACTGAATGAGTAAATAAGATCCAAAACGTACAATAGATATAGGGAATTGGGAAGAAACTGTTCAAAAGAAAAGTGAAACTGTGATGGGAGAAATGGGAGAGGGAGGAACTGGAAAAAAAAATATATGTATATATGCACACACAAAATACCTAAGACAGTTATAGAGCTAGTTTCTCTCAGTTCATTGAAAAGAAAGGTTTGAGCTAATAATGATTGATCAGTATCATATGCCTATATGTTGTACTCTGAATAACTACTATGAAGATAACAATATGCAATGTATTAATTATTGTTACTGTCTTACTAGCTTGTTTTGAAAGTCTGTTTTATTGCTATTTCATTTTTATTCTCTCTTGATAACTAAAGAAAGTCCCCCTTATCTGGTACTATATTTCACCTCTTGCTGCCATCCCTTCCTGTGCTCTTCCGGGTTTTTTTAAGACAAAGTGTTGCTGTTTAGCACAGGCAGCCTCGAAAGTGTGCTCCTTCTCCTCCACCCTTAGTTCTGGGATTACAGGTGTGCACCACCACACCTTGTGCCTTTCTCAGTCTTCAAAACTGTGGATTTTGATTACTGTTGGCTTTTCTTCTTATGGTAAAGCAAATTTTGCCAGTTAGTGACTGGGAATCTATGTATTATATTGATAAGATAAAAATCACCACATAACTGGTGGGACCAAATACACTTATGTGTAAGAATTCATAACTTTTTCTGGGCATGGTAGCACACACCTACAATCCCAGCTACTCAAAAGATGTAAGGCTAGCCTGAGAAACTTAGTAACACCCTGTATCAAAATTAAAATGTGAAAAAAGGGTGGGAGGGTGGCTTAATGGTAGAATACTATCCTAGCATCCAAGAAGCTCTGGGTTTGACTCCCAGTAACACACACACACACACACACACACACACACTCAAAGTTCACAGATTTTCCCTTTGTGAATGCTGACTTGCCTGCAGACCTTCTATGACACTAATCAGAGCAAAGGTAGAAAGTTCTGAGAAATGGGAATAAGGTCCAGACTATAGACAAAAAGAATTTTAAAGGGGGAAAACATGAGGAAAAACTAGAATCATGAGTGTAATATAGGGATAAAGAAGAAATTTGGTGACTAAGAATCTTTGCATAGAACAAGGATAGGGAATGGAAAGGAAGATTAAAAAATAATTATTTGGAAAAAATAATTTTAAGACTTTGTCTAAATATTCTTTTGCCATTCTCTGAGTATCCCTAATAGATAAATGAATTACTTTCTGAGGAGTCTGAGTTCCCAAAGTTTTGCTTATCTGGATCTGACACATCAAACAGAGCTTATCGTATATTTAAATGAGAGTTTTCTTCCTAACTCCCTTCTTTTATCCATATATACAGAAAAAACTAGATTGCAGGTAAGTAGAATCTAAATTTTCTCAACTAATTTATTGTCTTCCACAAGGACTCTTAGGAGATAAAAGACAAATGAAAGACAATTATGTAAAAAATAAATGAAAGACAATTGTATAAAAAATAAAATAATTTTCAAAGGGCTGGGGAGCGCTTGCATAGCAGGCATAAGTCCTTGAGTTCATCCACAGCATTAAAAATACATTATACTAACACATACATATATGATAGATGATAGATAGATAGATAGATAGATAGATAGATAGATAGATAGATGATAGATAGAGGCAGCGCAGCTTCCAGGAAGAGAAAAGTCAACACCTACTGGTGCGCAGGCGGAGAATCAACCCCCCACCCCACCCCCTAAGCAGCAGGCTGAGTTAATAGCAGCTAAGGTACATAAAGCAACTAATTGCTTGTATTGTCTGGTTGATTTTGTAGGCCTGGGGCCAGAGGTCTGAGCATCTCTTAGAAGGATGACAGTATGTAATATAGCAAATATGAGGGATTTCCCTCTATATTGTTTTTGAAATACAATATTTTTCCCATTGTTTTGGTTTATTCTGATTATTTTGCTTTATTCAGTCTTCTGTTTTGATTGGTTTTATTGTTTTGTTTTTGGTTTGATTTTGCTATACCTGATGGTTTAGATATACTATGGTAGCTATTGTTGTTTTCCTAGTATATTGCTTTGACCAATTTTGCTGCTTTGTTTTGATTGGCTTTGTTTTGCTTTGTTTTGTTGGATTTTCCTATCTTTAAAATTATATATATATATATATATATATATATATATATATATATATATATATATGAGGTGATCTTCAATACTTTCTATTTCTACACCTTTAGTGAAGAAACAATATGAACACTCAACTGGAAGTCAGAATTAAAATCTCACTCTGTACGTACTAGGAAAGATCACCTAAAGATTGACTTTGTCGTGTCAACCCTTTCTATCCTAGGGCATTTCGGGTCAGTGCAGTTTATATGCACCTGTTCGGCCACCTTAATCATCAGAGATAGTTATTTGTGGATACGTTTGTAAAAGGAAACCTCTCCTTGACATGCCAAGCATTTTCACTCTGTTCTTTTTCTTTAAAGGAGCTGAATTTGTAAGTAGTGGCTTAAAGAAGCACACCAGAGTTTTTCCACACACTGAGGAGACCCAAAAACCATAAGAGGCAAAACAAGTAGACAGTTCTCTTTCCCACTGGAAAATTTACCCCAAAATGTCCCCTTCCTACCAGTCCTTCAGGACTCCTTCTCAGGTGAGTTTATATTTCTGTTCAAGGTTAAAGAGGCAGGCCCTCATACCCACACTGTTTTTGTGTTTTGACTTCCTTCAGTTTCTATTTAGAATAAAGCCCTGAATTCCATCTTCCATCAGTTGGCTTTCATCCCAGGCCACACAACTGGCAAAGCCCTGGGTCACAAGACCTCCCCAACACAGAGATGCCTGGGCATGCAAACCAGGTATCACCGGTTGCTTCAGCAGTAGAGGCCTTTTGTTTTCATTTGTCACTGTTGCTTATGTAATTCTTCAGACATGCTTCTCAAGTCCCTCCCTTGGTCTTGTTTCACTGAGAGTTTTCCAGATTCTTTCCTCCTCTTCTCCAGCTTGGCCTCTGACATCTCCAGGGTGTTGTTATATTCCCCCACCTACCCAAGAGCCAGGCCCACTGATGTGGTGAGCAGCGCTCTGAGAAGTGGAGCCTCCAAGGCTGAATCATCAGTCATCAGTTCTCACATCCCTGAGTTTGACCTAAATGACATAGGCCCCTCTCCCTAAAGTGCCACCATGAGGCCACAGCAGAATAGAGGTGCAAGACTTCTCTCACTTGACTCTAGCCACCTCAAGAGGGGCTACATTCTCATCATGATGGTGAGATGCTAGGATGGAAGTCTTAAAGCAGTTTCTATTCTCTTTTGCCTTCAGATCACAGCTTTCTAAGTGGGCAAACCAGCTCGAGAAGGCACCAAAGCTTAATATAAGCATATTCTATAACCCAGTTTTTTTATTTCTTAATACATATGAATAAAGAGACCTACTGAATTGTCAAATCTTATAAAAATATAGCACATGCAATATGTACAGTAAATAACACTTGATAATCATCATAAAGCAACTACAGGTTTTTGTATATATGATGCTATACTTTCATCATTATTTTAGTATGCTCCCTCAACATATTTTTCAAAATTTACCTTTAAAAATAGCATCATGGTATACCAGCAGCAGCCTCAAGCATTTCATGTTCACTGAGTCCCTTGTGTACATCAAGAGCCTGTATAGAAATCCTCTCACAAATTCACCAAATGACAGACATTGAGAAGGTCTATAGCAGCAGTATTTATAAGAAAAAAATTTTCCAAAGCTACCTAAGTACCCATGGATAAATAAATGATGGTATATTCACACAGTAGAACACTATACAGCATTGAAAGTAAGAAAACTATAACTACACACAATGTAGTTATATGGAACTACACAACAGACTGCTCTAGTTCTCTTTCTTCACAAACATCCGGGAGATAAAATCCCCATATAATGCAATGTGGATGAAGGCCCTATGCATTATATTGAGCAAAAGAAAGCAGATAAAGAAAAAAAATATAGTTGAGTTTCATTTACATAAAGTTACAAAAGAGGCAAGTTAATCAGTGTTAGATGTCAAAATAGAAGTGAACATTGAGGGGCCAGGAATGGTGGTATGTGCCTGTAATCCCAGCACTCTGGAGGCTGAGGCAGGAGGGTTGCCATGCGTTAGTGGCCAGTTTGGGCTACATAGTGAGACCTGGTCTTTATAAGAAAAAAAAAGTGACCACTGGGGTTTATGATTGGAAGGGATCAGGAGGGGGTGTTTTCCACTCTTGTCTAGACGCTATTTACTTCCAAAAATGAAACTAGCTCTAGTAAGGAGCAATGCATTATCAGTCTTTGACTTGCTCTCCCCTAGTGGCTAGATCAGAACTCAGTATGACAAATAAGATTTAGTATTAGCTGCTGATAGTGTTATTAAAATTGATTCTGGGATCCATCAGGGCTTAGAAAGGTAATAAATGTCATAAAACCAGTGATATCCATCATGAGACCCAGAAAGGGGACTAATGACGTGGGTATCGTGGAAGCTGTCATCCTTGCACTTGTTCCTGTCTCACAACATGCTAGAAACTGGATCCAATCAGTCCACTGTGGCTCAATGGGCAGTTTCGGAGGCCCTTTCACTCCGGTAGTCTACAAGTCCAACAATGGGTCCCCTTGCTCAGGGGTCTTTGGAACTAAAGAACAGACTGCTCTACACAAACATCCGGGAGACAAAATCCCCAAGACAAAATGTGTAAACTGGCACTTTTGGGGGCATCTTTCTTTAAAGTGATGACAACGTGTAGAATAAATGAAAGACAATAATTATTACAGCTGACAGTTCTTGAGAATCCACTTTGTGCCATGCAATATGTTAAGCGCTCCCACACAGGGGCAAGCATGGGCTGATGGGGAAGTGTAAATGCGTAAAGCTCCTGCTCTCCTGTTTCTTCTTTGCCAGCTCCCATCTCACAGATAGCCAAGACCCCCACACTGCTCACCATCCGCACCCACCTACTCCACCCACCCTCACAAACACACGCTCACACACACCCTGACGGAGGCCCAGAGAATTCACAGTTCCCAAAAGTCACTCGACAAGACCCAGAGGGTCTCCAAAGTGGAAACAGAGAGTCATGACTCACCTCACTGATGGGGTGGGCTGCAGGTTCTCTGACTTTCATCACAGTAAAACAGCTCTCAGGATGTGTCAGGAGGAGGCATAAAGGCATTTAGTATGCAGAATGTTAGAAGGACACACTCAAAGAAATAGTGCTGGCCCTCCAAAGAGAGACATGTTATGGTCTGGAATTGGGTATATGTATGTTTTTGGCAGTGAAAGAAATGTAATTAATGAACCTTTAGAAAGTTTGGGTTTGAGCCAGGGATATAGCTCAGTGGCATACGTTCCTACCTGGTAAGTACAAGTCTGTCAATTTGATTCCTGGCACAAAAGGAAAAAATTACAATTTCAAGAAAGTTTGGGCTTGGTTTGCAAGAGAAGAGTGATTTACCACCCACAAGTAGAAAGAAATGGCTCATTTTATAGGAGAAAGGCAGAGTTTAGTCTATTGTTTTCTTTCTCTCTTTCTCTCCCTTCCTTCTTTCTTTCTTTTCTTTCTTTCTTTCTTTCTTTCTTTCTTTCTTTCTTTCTTTCTTTCTTTCTTTCTTTCTTTTCTTCTTTCTCTCTCTCTCCCTCTTTCTTTCTTTCTTTCTTTCTTTCTTCTTTCTCTCTCTCTCCCTCTTTCTTTCTTTCTTTCTTTCTTTCTTTCTTTCTTTCTCTCTCTCTCTCTCTCTCTCTTTCTTCTTTCTTTCTTTCTTTCTTTCTTTCTTTCTTTCTTTCTTTCTTTCTTTCTTTCTTTCTTTCTTTCTTTCTTTCTTTGTGTCTCCTAGTGCCAGTATGCCCACAATTCCAGCACGAGTGGGGCTGAGGCAGGAGGATCACTGCAAGTTCAGCACCAGCCTGGGTTATATAGTGAGTTCAAGCACAACTTGAACTAAATAGAAAGACCATGTCTCAAAAAAAAAAAAAATGTGTCCCCTAAAATGTTTGCCTAAAAATCTTTGAAACCTTTGAACCTGTTTCTCTTAAGGTCAGGTCTTTACCTTATCAACTAAACTAATCCATAGACTTGTAGTATCTTTACAGGACTTTGTGTGGTGGATGGGAAAGAAGTTTAAACAAGATTATAGAGTGCTGATAAGAATAACCCTAGGTAACTTTTTCTTTTGTTTCATTTTTAGAGACATGGCCAGGCTGATCTGACCTCCCAATTATAGCTAATTGGAATTCTGTATGTCTGGATTATCTGTAGGTCAAATTCTTTTTCTGTGCTTGGGACATTTCCTGCCATTACTTCTATGAAGAGGTTTGTTTTTTTTATGTCATTTGCTTTATCTCCTGCCTTTTCATTGACTCCAAGTTTTCTTTGCAACATCTCGCAGCTGCTAGATTGCTTTCTCACAGCCCCTTGCTATTTTTAAGAAACCTTTCTTCTCATGATCACTAACTGTAATCCTGTCTTCTATATCTGAGATTCCATCCTCACATTGACTCATTCTGCTGAATATACTTTCAATGGAATTTAATTTCCTGGATATCTGTTTGAATGTTTCATAGATTCCAATTTTTTTCTATGTTGGGCATTCATGGTTTCCATCATTTTTCTATGCTCATCAATTTTTATCTGTATCCACTCTGGTGTCACTAAGCAGGTCTTTTGTTATGGTGAGCATCTTTGTAGTTCTCTGAGAAATCATTTCTGATCTGATTTCTTTTTCTAGTGCCTCATTTATCTTCTTTGTTACTTCTGCTATTACCACTTCAGAGTCCAGGCGGGTGGCTTTTGAATTATTCTCCCTCATTGCCCCCTGGGTTTGCCTTAGGAGAGCTGGAAGTCTGGGGTTGCATCTTATTTAAGTGTCTTCATATTTTTTGTCTGTTTAACTCCTAGGCTGATGCTTATAAATTGCTTATGGTGAGTAGCTGTATTGCTAGTATTTAGAACACTTCGGAAATGACTACTTCTCAGAGATATCTTCTAAGCATAGTTGGCTTTTGGGTATTGAGACAGTTACAGAATCCTACCTCTTCTATTAATTGGGTATGAAAAGTTGCTGCCTTTTTTGGCCTAGCCCCTGGTTCTTTGGCACTGGCCTATAGTATTGTTTATGACCCTTAGGCAGTCTCAGTCTTGGTATATCAGATAGAATAACTGATTAGAGTAATTATGGTACCTTGGATAAAATAGTACAATAAACAATAACAACAGCATCAAACAGCCTAGAAAACGACAAATTCTGTATGAACTAGATTTGTGGCTATGTAACAAAATCTAAAAACAAATCAGAAAATTTTATGTAGTAAACAAGCCCTCAATGTGGTGACTTTACTCTCAGGGAGAAGTTTTTAAAAGGGTTAGGGAGAAAAAATAGAGAAATAGAAGAAGACATTAGAAGCAAGGTTTGAGGACAAAGGAAGATTATGCAAACTTTGGGAAACTTGTGAAGAAGATAGGAGGGAAAGGGAGAAGGAAGAAATAACAAAAATAGAACAGAACAACAGCATCAACAAAAGAACTGGAAACCATGTCCACCCTCATATAAAAACAAGAACAATCAAGAAAAAACAAAACAAAAATAAGGAAAAAGAAGATTTTTTAAAATGTCTACTTCAAGGCATGTTTCTCATGTCGCTGGTATATAGTGTGGGCAGAGAGTCTAGATCCTAGATGATTAAACCCAGCAAGCCAGCCATAGCTTGATAGCAGGGTACTGGATAATCCCAAGGAACCTGCATCTTCAGTTCCACTGAGGTTCAGACTGGTTTCTGGCTGTGAGATTGGAACCTGATTTGTTCAGCCTGTAACACTCCAGGAGCCTTCTGCCAGCTTGAACTCAGTTTCCTTGACTCAGTTTCCCAGTTTCTGACACTAGGAACTGCTAGATGGAGCTTACAGCTGCTTTGAGTTCTCAGCTCAGTTGGCTCCTGAAATGGTCACCAGTCAATTGCCCTCTGCTGGGGAATGTCTGAACCTGAATAACTCATCAGCCATTGCAGTTCACTGTGTCCACTGCTCCATCCCACTATTGCATTTCCCTGTGGAAGCCTCTGAGGTTGCCAGTAGTTACTGTGTACTCTGCAGGTTTGAGCTGCCCCTGCCATGTAGTGAGTCTGGGCTCAGGGAGGAAGCTCTACCTGCCACCTTCTTCTTTGTTGAAGTCTCTCTCTTTGCTCTTCTCAGGGGCTTCAATTCTTGCTTCAGATCCTTCCCAGGTCCTGGTAACCCACTTCCTTTCTTTATCTCTTCCTCACATTGCTGTATTCCAGCCTCTGAGCACCAAACCTTGGACAGGCTCTTTCCCTGCTGCTCACCACTCTGCCATATTCCTGGAAGTGTCCAGGTTGGCCTTAACTCATGACAGTTCTCCTGCCTCATCCTGTCAGGTTGAGATTACAGATGTGTGCCACTGTGCCTGGTAACTTTGACTGGGTCCTTAGTTGCAGTATTCTTAAAAGTACAATTTATAAATTAAGACATTTTTCTTGCCTCCTTTTTACCTTTCTATGTTTTCTATCCCACTTCAATACTTTCCTTCCTACATAGGGCTTTATGCCTACACAGTTGTGCTCAAGCATTTCTCTGAGTTCCTTCTAATACCAATAAGCCACTATCAATCAGAGAAGCTACACTTTTCATAGTGGGCTTCTGCTAGTAAAGCAGCAGATTAGGGAATGGCAAACTGGCTAGACATGGATGTCACCTGCCAATCACAGAGTTTCAAGACACATGCACAAAACACTTCTCAGTGCCCTACATCTGGGACCAATCAGAGAGCACTATCTTTAGTTCTTCTCATTAGAATTTGAGCAGGCATTTTTTTATTGGCATGTTTTAGATTTATATAGTGATGACATTCATCAAAGGGAATTTGTACCTGTACATGATACATTTTGCTTCTTCTTTTTTTTTTTCCATTTCCATAGGAGGACCTAGACCTGACATTAGCCTGAGGAGCGACAGATATAAAGCTGTAATGTGTTAAGTCTTTCAGGGGCCCATCTTACTCTTTTCAGGGTGTATGTCTTTTCTTAACCTTAATTGACCAGCACTTGCTCTGAAGAGCAAGTTTCTTTTTTTCCCTCACTTTTAATAAGTATGAAATCTTACTACATTTTGGCCTTGTTTTGTCTAGTTCTTTGTTCAGGACAAGAAGAACCTAGAAAAAAATCTCTGCAAAGGGTCCCCAGCACCCAAGAAACCAGTAACAGTAGGTTGGACCACAAACACTTGCTGACATTACCTGTAAAAATAGCAGTTTCATATAATTCAATCCAATATACAAATTTCCTTTAAGCAGAGAGTACTGAGGCTAAATAATTTGAAAATTATTGTGATGGATTTGTAATGAGTCTGACATTTTGTTTGGTCCATTGCAATTGAACTCTCCCTTCTCAGAGTATAAATGGATTGAAGCCCTCACTGAGGCAATTTCTCAAAATATATTTGAAAAAGCCTTTTCCATTGAGCATTCCCATCAAACCAGCAAATTTTCTTCTACAGATTTATTATGAGGAAGCAGCCTATGAACTAAAAATGATTTCATTGGAAGTATGTTCATAGCCTTGTATTAATAGTGGAAAAAATGACACACACACTGAAATATGTCCACATTATTTAGTTGCAAATATGTTTACTTTTTTTTATTAATAGTGGGGAAAAAAATCCAGGTGTGGTCACACACACACCCATAATCCCAGAATTAGGGAAACTGAGGCAGGAGGAGTGCCATGAATTTGAAGCTATATAATGAGTTCAAGGCCAGGCTGCCCTACATAATGAGACTCTATTTTAAAACTCACCCCTCCTCAAAAAAGTACCCACATACAATTAAATGTCCAATATCAAGGGATTAGTTAATTTACAATGTTTCCATATAATACAGTATCATATAGTCATGAAAAATTATATACTACCAACAAAACAAGTTCAGTGAAACAACAAAATGTAAATTTAATATGGAACAAAATGATGAATATCTTTCCTAGTCACAAATGTAAATAAGTTAGAGAAGATCTCATTTAAAATAACTACAAAAGGTCTTAAATATGTAGGAAAAAAGTGCAACAAGAAATGTAAGAAATCCATGTAAGGGAAACTTTAAAGTACTTATGAAAGACACAAAGTTAAACCTGAATAATTGAAACTCACACTATGTGTTTGGATAAGGAAACTCATTATTATAAAGATATAAGTTCTCCAAAGTTAGTACATTCATTTATTCTAATTCCAATGAAAATACCAACAAGATATTCATAATGAAGACAAGATTATTCTAAAGTCACATAGAAAAAAGGACAGGCAAAAAGAGCTAAGAACCAAGAAATATGAGTACTATGGTGGGAAGGGAAATAAATCATTGTCAGATGTAAAAACATATACACCTGTTTAACAAATTAACAACATTAGTGCATGTTCAGACAAACAAAAGAATAGGATTTTAAATAGTACAGTCCCTTAAAATCCTAAAGTAGGTTCAAACATACAAATAAATTATGTGTATACTCAAGACAAATCTCAAATCACTAGATCTGAGTGGGAATAGAGAGCATGGATATTTTCATACATGAAATGGGACAAATGGGTAACTGCTTTTTAAAAGTAAAATTAGATCTTTATCTCATGTCATTCAACAGTAAAAATTTTAATTTATATAACTACATGTTAAGAAAGAAATCATACAAGAACTAGAAAAAAATAGAAACAAATTCCTTTATTATCTAGGAATAGGGGGAAACATTTCAAATAATAATCCCTGTTCCAGAAACAATAAACATTGGGGAATTTTGTTACATTAAAAAAAACTGTAAAGTACTTTTGTTTGGCAACAAACACTTAAGAAAGTCAAAATACAAATGCCCAATTAGAAAAAAAAAAGTTATCAACTTGTAATACAGATGGCTCTTCTTAAAATGTAGGAGGAGGGAAAAAAAACTAATAGGAAAATGGACAAAAGACAAGGATACAGTTTATAGAAAAAATAAATCAAAACTAACGGTCCTCGAACATATGAATAGCGGGTTAACCTCTTGCATAATATTAAAAAAGAAAAATAAAATCATACTACATTTGTTATTCCTCACTGGCAAAAATCCACCTTTGACAAAAAAGTGTCAGTAGAGTTATTAAGAAACACATACTTCAGAGTCCAAAATGCCACAGTCCCTCTAGGAGGGGAATCCAGCAAGAGCTAAACAGTGGTATGCACTCGTTGCCCCAGCAAATCCACTCCTAGGAATGCATCTTGGTGACACACCTCCATTAATATGAAATCACATATGTCTAGAGGTTCTCACTGTGCTTTTATGCATAGAAACAAAATATTGGAAACAACCCAAATGTTCATCAATAAGAGACTTGGTGAATAAACTACAGCACAGCCACACATGGAATGGAAAGCAGTTTTTAAAAAATATGGAGTAAGGTCCACAATATATTAGGTGGAGAAAAGTAATATATATAATATAATATATATAGAAAGAGAATAAAAGAGACAGAGAGAAAATAATAGATACAGCTGAGTCCAGCTGACGTATGTATACATACTTCAGGAAAGAAAAATTTGTATAAATGTTTTAATACTAAATTTCTGAGACATCACAAGATTAATACAAGTTACCTTTGACCTCTATAATCATAAGAGGTGCTCAAAGTGGTGGCCAACAGCTTCCAGAAATGTATTAGTGTGGAAAACTGCCATTTGGGTAACCTTGGTCATTGAGATCACTGCACATGCATTTTCAATTTCTTCTCTAAAAGCTGGAAGTACGGTGGGTTTTCTGCAATATACAAAATCTTTTAGTGTCCCTCATATGTGGGTAATGCTATCTGTTGAAAAAACATCATACTATTTTTCTTTTCTTGAAGTAGGTATACATTTTTTGTGAATTCTGATATATATGGTTATGTTTTGTGTCAGAAAGGAGAATAAAAATATATGTTTGTGCTTATATTTTTAAAAAATGCTATAAGAATAAACTATAAGGACTAATAAAAATGGACACTCAAAATGAAAACTAAAGGGGGACAAAAAAGAGCAAAGAGGATAGGAATGGAAATGAGACTTCTGTGACTATAAATTTTCATTCAATATTATGTAAATGTTTTAGGCATTTAAATAATAGAGTACATCCAAAAAGAGCTTCAAAACTCAAATTTTAAAACAAATTGAATCAAATGACTCTAACTAATATGTCCTTTTTGTACAGGGACTATTAAAATCTTTGGTCCTTTGTTCTTTTTGTTGAGTTGCCTGCCTTTTTCTTATTTGTAAGAGAATAGGAGAACTTTAAATAAATGGTATGAGGGCTTTGCTGAGCGTGTGCCATTGCAAATATTTTTTGTGAGGCTACAGCTTGCTTTTTCACATTCCATGTTTCTTGTCTGATAAACATAAGCTCTTAATTTCAATAAAGTCCAAATACTAAGTATTTTTCTCTTTGGTAGGTACTCTATTACCTTTCTAAGAAATCTTTGCCTACTCTAAGCTATCAAAAAAAAAAAAAAGGATCTTCTGTATTTTTCCCTGAAATTTTATTGTCTTACCATTCCACAAGTGGATCAACAGCATATCTGGATTTAATTTTTTAATAGAGTGTGAAGGAAGAAGATTTTTTTCCATATGGATATTCAGTTGACCAGAATAACTTATTAATAGGCTCATCTGTCACTGAAATCCTGTCATCTTTGTGAAAAGCCAGGTGGTGAGTATATATGTGAAGGTTTGTTTCTGATTGATCCAATCACAATCTTCAATTGTATTTTTACAGGATCTTATAGAACTAAATTAATGAGCTCTTTCTGTTATGCATTACTGGAAGAAATCTGGGTGGGACTTGGATCAGATTTGGAGAACAGGCTATGTATGTATCCACAGTCATGGGATCTACATAAGCAGATAGATGCTGTTTTATTTAAAGTGGGGAGCACGCAACAGGGAAGGGGGCTGGGACCTGCACTGTAACCTGTGTGGAGGAAGCCAAGGCCATGACAGGCGAGAGAGGCAAGAGGAGGCCCCCAGCCCATAACCCTGAGAGCACTGATCCAAGAGAGGGAAAACAAGGGAGACTGAGGGCGGCAAACATACAACATCAGACATGGCTTCAATAGACATTAAGAGATATCTTCGGGACCTTGTAGACGAGCTCAAAACTGAAATATTAAATCAGGTAAAGCAGGATATGAGTAGAGTAATAAAAGAAATTCTCTCAGGAAGCATCTCTTAGGATAATACAGATGGAAGAAGGGAGGAACACAAAAAAAGGAGAGAAACATTCGATAAAGAATATAAAGAAAATATAGAATACATGAAGCAGATTCAAAGAGACTACCAGGAAATTAAAAACTCCATTGAAATCTGGCAAAACTCCTTAAAAGAAAGTAAGGATGGACTATCAAAACTTGAAGACAAGTTGGCAGTGTGTGATGATCAAAGAAAAGATCTCTTAAAAATAACAAGGAAACAGGCAGTTACAATACAAAGGCTAGAAGATGACAAGAGAATCTACAATTTAAGAATAAGAAATGTGAACAAAGAAGCAGGAATACATACAGGTGAATCACAAAGGCTATTCGCAGGAATAATTAAGGAAAACTTCCCAAGCATGGGAAAAGAAAATGACACTCGGTTATGTGAGGCATACAGAACTCCAGCCACCTACAACCAAAACAGATCTACACCCAGACATATAATAATCAAGATACCAGAAATTCAATATAAAAACAGAATATTAAAAGCCATCAGAGAAAAGAAACAGATTACCTATAAAGGTAAGCCCATCAGAATCATGGCTGACTTCTCGACACAGACCATCAGATCAAGAAGAGCTTGGAG
>PVLA01013254.1:0-38125 GCA_004027455.1 Hydrochoerus hydrochaeris
CAGAGAGCAAAGTACATGGGGTCTTCCAGTGTGTACAGGTTCTCCATATCCTTGGGCTCTCTGCTTAAATTCCTTGAAATGATTAAGAACTAGACTCAGAGGAGTTAGAGACACAGTTGAAGATCCTTGTCCCATGGTCCTGGCAAGCCTGTAAACATATGGCATACTGTTTTAGCTGTTTTAGCTAGTAAGAAATGGTTGGTTAGACAGACACACAATAAGGTACCACAAAAGACACAGATAACACACAGAAATACCTTTCTGTCCAAGCTTGTGCAACCTAAATGGAAATAATAGTTATTAAATCCCTTAAATCCAATAGGCAGCATAAAATCTGGAACAGAAGCAAACAACTTAGTTACAAATGGCCAAATGCCCCAAATTCACAAACAGGTAAAAACCCCAAATTTACAAATGAGCAAAAACCCCAAATTCACAACTGGGCAGAAACCCCAAATTCACAAATGATGGGCAGTAGCCCCCAGTGCAGAAGGAGATCTCAGCTCTTATGCAGTCCAAATGTGAGCCAAAGTTAAAACAAAAGGTAAAAAAAAACCACAAACACATAAATAGAAGATACTTACAGAGCACTGACTCAGACAAAAAAGAAACTTGAGGAGGGGTCTTTGGGGTAATGCCAGATGGGCCCCCAAGTGTTGTACCCCAAAAATCAAAGATCAAAAGTTATGAAAAAAGATAAAAGAACAAGATGTTTTGAAGGAAAAAGGAGTGCTTTATTTAGGCTGGTACCCAGTGACACAGAGTGCAGGTGGAATTTACACTGCTGTGTAACTAGACTAAGATTTGAAGTTGTTTATAAAGGAAAAAACCCACAAAGGTTTGGGGGAGGAAAGGGCAAGTTGTCCCGAGAGACAGGCTTACTTGTTTTCACAGGAAATTTTGCTCATCAGCACATCTGCACATTCTTGGAGTACCAGGACATCCTGTTGTTTGCCTAGGGTCAGAGTGAAGTGCTTGTGGTTAGGCCTGTTCTGGGGATACAGCTCTGGGTGGGCTATGTTGGTGAATCAATGGGAAATAAAGCACTGGGGGTTGTGCAGGAGACATACAGGAAATACAAAGTTCAATTTAGAACAAAGGCTATGGTTCATACAGAACATATTGGTGGTGTGTGAGTTAGGTTACAACAGTTATGAATGGTGAGTGTGCCACTTACAAGCCTAAGGTATATATACTGGGCTGGCAAAGAGGAAGCATCTTTAGTGATTTTTCTTTTGTGATGACTACAGAATCCCCTGTTCTTACTTTGACATTTGTCCTTGCCCCCAGCATCTGGATCCTGCTAGTCAGGCCCACCTACTGCGTGTTGCTGTCTCAATTACTGAGCACTTTAGTTAGGAGTTCCGTTGTACTTAGAGTTTTTACTACTAAAAATATAAAACAAAATTCCCTTGTAAGTTTTTGAATCTAATGACATAATCATTATTGCTTTTCAATTTATGGTATTATCAATTTTGGAAATGTACAGATTATAATTGATATAGGTGAGTGAAACACCTGACCTATGATGTCCATGAGTTTGTGTTCTCTAAAATTGAAGAATGAATTTTAGGAACAACAGAGGTGAAGAGTAGAATATATTTATTGAGAGAAAGCTTCTGCCTGAAGAGAGACAGAAGGGGGTCCCGAGCGGGTTGCCCAGGACTCTGTCTTTTCTAGGGACTGTTTATGGAATAGAACCATGAGATTAGGTGGCTCAAAGGTGGGGAAAAATGGGAATTTGCAAAGTGGACATAAAATGATCCAGACTTAATCCCTAAGGATTGTACTTAAGGGTGTGCTTGCATTTGTGTTGAGATCTGGCCCATAGCAAGAGGTGTGTGTCTCCTCCAAGGTCATCAAACATCTGGTCTTCTGTGCCAGCTTCCTCCAGGGGCTAGCCCTATCTAACTGCCTATAATATTTCTAACTGTCTCAGCTGCCTGTAACATAATGACTTGATGCAAAAGCATAAATCATTGTGGCTCCTCCCTTTCCTTCCCTCCTTCCTTCCCTCTATCCCTTGCTTCTTTCATTCCTAATTTACTTCCTTGTTTCTTCCCTTCCTCACTCCTTTTTATCCTTCCTCACTCCTTTGTTCCTTTCTTTCTTAGTTTCTGTCTTTCTTGGCTCCTACCTCCCTTCTCTCCCTTCCTCTTTTCTTTTCTTCACCCTTTCTTCCCTTCACTCTAACCCTTCTTCCAACACAGGCATTCATAAATGAATGAATTTTGTTAGAAATTACAAAGTATCTTAAATGCTCTGGGAAATGTGCTAGGTGCTACAGATAAAAGGGTGAAATGTAACATAATCTGCATTAAGAATCAGATCCAGAAGGCAAATATATAAAAAACACACTGTGTCTTTTTGTTATATGCAGCTGAGTTAGTTAGAAATATTATAGACAATCACACAGAGCTAGGCCCTCTAGGAAGCCACATAGAGGGCTAGGTGTCTTGTGACCTTGGAGGAGATGGATGCCTCCTGCCTTGGGCCAGATCTCAAGACAAAAGACACACAAATGCAACCACACCCCAAGAATTGAAATTCTAAATAGGTATGGATCACCCGCAGAAGCCTGGAGCGGGGCATCCCAATCCCCTACAGGAAGAGTCACTACTTTTAAGCATGCCTGCTGGCTACATGATTTACTTCCTCATTTGTTCCTGGTTTAATCAATTTTACCTGAGCAATTAATCCTACTGGTTGACCACACTTCTGTCCCACGTTAGGCCCACATTTTGATTTACCACCCCCCTACCTTGGACTCATCTCACCTTGTGGTTTTACTCTATAAAAGTTATTAGAAAAGATAGTCTTTGGCAACCCACCCAGGACCCCTTCCGTCTCTGTCAGACAGAAGCTTGATTTCTCTCAATAAATATATTCTGCTCTTAACCACCATTGTTCCTAAAATTCATTCTTTGATTTTAGAGAACATGAATTTGTGGACATAGAAGGTCAAGAGTCTCTCCCCTATATCAATGATCTTCCTCATCTTTGAGAAAGATCTACTTCCCTACTGCCTATTATTTTTTAATTTACTCTATTTATATATTTTATTTATTTCTTATATAAGAGAAACCATGTGATATTTAAGCTTGTATGTCTGATTTAGTTCAGTGATAGTGAGGTCTGAAAGTGATATAGGTGAATGAAACACCTGACCTACTATGTCCACATGTTCTTGTTCTCTAAAATTGAAGGATGAATTTTAGGAATAACAGAGGTAATATTTATTGAGAGAAATCTTCTGTCTAAAGAGAGACAGAGGGGTCTCGAGTGGGTTGCCCCCAACTCTGTCTTTTCCAAGGATTTTTATAGAGTAAGACCATGGGTTCAAGGTGGGGGAAGACTGGGAGCTCACAAAGCAAATGGGCATAAGGTGGGACATAACTATAGTTAGCCAATAAGATCAGTAGTTCAGGTAAAATTGATTACATTAGGGACAAATGGGAAAGCAAGTCTTGTAGAAAGGGGGCATTCTTGGGGTTGTGACCTTTACCCTAGAGGGATGGGACAGTGGCTCCAGGGTGAGAAGTAACTAATTAGAATATCAGTTCCCAGGATGTAGATGCATTTGTTTGATACTTTGTCTTGATATCTGGCCCACCAGAGGTGTGTGTATCTCTTCCAAAGTCATCAGACATCTGGTCCTCTGTGCCAGCTTCTTCTAGGGCCTATCCCTCTCTGACTGCCTATAATATTTCTAACTGGCTCAGCTGCCTGTAACAAAAGTACATTCATTTCATTATAAATAACTCACTTGTTTGTCTTCATGACAAGGGAGTACTCCACTGTGTGTAATCACTACCTTTTCTTTCAGGTCCCCTCCTGTCTCTCAGGAGCCACTTCTATTCCCCCATCCCTATTTCCCATTCCTTTTCCACAATAAAGTTTTTGACTCTCAACCTCTATTTTTTCTTAGGATTCATTCTTTGACTTTGAGGAAAATGAACTTGGTGTATTGGATGTCTAATAGGTTGGAAGTTACATTTATTTCTTCATTTCATTTGGAGGTCTTATATCACTTTTTATGGTGTAAGATGCAATTTTGATGTTGGTTTTACTTGTGTTTTTCTAGTGGCCAGTGATGATCAACCTTCCTTCAAATATTCATTGGCTATCAAAGATCAGTGATGATATAGGGGAATGAAACTCCCAACCTACTAGATGTCTAGTAAGAGTTTGTGTTCTCTAAATCAAATAATGAATTTTAGGAACAATGGAGGTTAAGAGCAGAATATATTTATTCGGAGAAAGCAACCTTCTGTCTGACCAAGACAGAAGGGGTCCAAAGTGGGTTGTCAAAAACTCTGTCTTATCTAGGGATTTTATAGAGCAAAACCCCAAGGTGAGATGAGTCCACAATGGGGAAAACATGGGAACTGGCAAGGCAGTAGGTATGAGGTGGGACAGAACTATGGAACCAATAAGATTAATTGCTCAGGTAAAATTGATTAAATCTGAGACAAATGGGGAAACAAGTCATGTAGCAAGCAGGCACACTTAAAGAGCAGTGACTCCTCCTGTAGGGGGTTGGGATGGTGACTCCTATCTTTCTCAGTCCACTTAGAATACCAGTCCCTGATGTTTATACTTAAGGTGTGGTTGCACTTGTTTTGCCTTTTTTCTTGAGATCTGGCCTTGGGCAGAGTCCACTGTCTCCTCCAAGGTTACAAAGTATCTAGTCTTCTGCACTGGCTCCTTTGAGAACCAGCCTTGCCTCTGAGGGCCAGACTGCCTACAATATTTCTAACTAACTCAGCTGCCTATAACAGTGGGAAAAAATAAGGATGCAAAAAGAATTCCAGGCACATTCAGTTATTCGATCTTTGACAAAGGGGCCAAAAACACGTAATGGAGGCGATATACCCTCTTTAATAAATGGTGTTGGAAAATCTGGCTACCCACATACAGAAGGTTAATTCCAGATTGTACTCTATGACTATATATTAAACTAAAATCAAATGGTTATAAGAACTAAATGTTAAAACTGAAATATTTAACCTGCTGGAAGAAAAAATAGGTAAAACACCTGAAGTCAAATGTAGGCAAGGACTTTCTGAACAGAAAACTGGTTGCACTGGAAACAGTACCTATAATCAATAAATGGAATCATATCAAATTTAGAACTTCTTCACAGCAAAAGAAAGAACCAACAGATTAAAAGGCAACCTAAAAATGGGAAAAAATGTTTTAATAGCTATTCCTCAGACAGAGGACTAATACCTAGACTAGATAAAGAAAACCCCAAAATTAGACCCCCCAATAAAACATCCATCACATAATGAGAAATTGAAAGGAATAGACACTTCATCTTTGAATTACTCAAATGCAACCTTTCTTCAGTGTATTAGTCCATTGTCCAAGGAAATGAGTGTTAACAGCCCTATTTACTCTGGAGAAGAAAAATCTGATGAACCTCTGTGACTGAATTCCCTTAAAGGAGAGAAAGTTAAAGACTAGACTCATGAGATGAAAAACATGAATGACAGTTCTATACTACTTGCTTCAATGATTCAAAGATATGTGAACTGAAAGAGCTAGAAAAAGTAAATTAAAACTCCAAGACCTCCACTACAGGACAATTTGGCCTGAACTTGGCACTGCTAAAGTGAGATTATCTTCCCTACAGAAGCAAAGATTATTTCTCAGATTAGTAGATGTTGTAATCTAACTCAAGCACAGCCATTCTGTTCTGCATGCGCCACACCCTTTGACCTAAACTGCTACCATTGTCCCAAATTGCAGTTTGTACTTCTCATGACTCCAGTAATTGTGTTCTTCTGGTAATGCCTGCTGCCCACCCACATAATGTATTCCTGGAATAGTCTAGCCACATACCTCTGTACTTTGACCCTAGGCAAACAACAGGATGTCCTGTTTCCTCAGGAACACGCAGGTGTGGCTCCCCCCAACCTTTGCAGTTTTTCTCTTTATAAACCACCCCAAATCTTGGCCTAGTTACACAGCAGTGTAAATTCCACCCTCACTCTGTGTCACTGGAGACCAGCCTAAATAAACAAGC
This sequence comes from Hydrochoerus hydrochaeris, assembly GCA_004027455.1. Classification (NCBI taxonomy): domain Eukaryota; kingdom Metazoa; phylum Chordata; class Mammalia; order Rodentia; family Hydrochaeridae; genus Hydrochoerus; species Hydrochoerus hydrochaeris. The sequence goes on from PVLA01013254.1 coordinate 6,032, forward strand.
ACTCTCTTCCCTCCAAGATGTCTTGGCCTTTTTATTCTTTTTGCCTTTTTACAATTTTCATTTTATTTTGGGGTGCAGCCTTTTGGGGTACAACAGTAGACTTCCTCAGTAGTGGGCTCTCCTGTTCTCTGGGACTGAATATGCTGCTCTGTGGCAGCAAAAAGCAACCCCACTGAAAACTGAGGCAAGAACTGAAGAATTTTCCCCTGTATTTTTATGCAAGAGTGATACTGCCTCCTGCAAGGCCTATTAGATATTGTGTAATTTAAGAAGAAAAAACAAAACCTTGCAGAAGAAGATAATGAGTTCCCTGCTGAGAGTATTACAGGCAGCCAAGTTTTATAGAGATTAAGATACAGTGAGAGAGGGACTGGGCTTTCAAAGAAGTCACTGAAAAACACAAATACCAGAATTGTGGCTGGAGGTGCATCTGATGAAGGCAGAGCCACAAGAAAAAGTCAGAGTGGTATGACTTACTTAATTCCCTAAGGAATAAGCAGAACTGTAACTAGTACTGCCCAGTCCCTTAAGTCCAGTTGTACTTCAGATACTTTGGTGGGTAACCAAGATACCTGGACTCATCCCTTGACAAAATGTTCCTGTTTTAGAAGTCACAGATAAGCCAAGGTTAATGGTATCAGCTATACATCCCTTCTGTGTGCTCTTCTTCCCTACTGGATCAATATTAGCTAAGTGGCTATACTTGTAATTGTACTGGTTGACTATAGTTTCATGGACATTGTACCCACATCTGTGACTTTGTTGCATAAATGCTCCTTGCAGGTGGCTCACACCTGCAACCCCAGCACTCAGGAGGCTGAGGTGGGAGGATCACTGCAAGTTTGAGACCAGCCTGGGCTACAAAGTGAGCTCGAGCCAACCTGAACTGTGAGTGAGACCATGTCTCCAAAAAAAAAATAAATAAGTGAAGAATGTTTATAAAGATATAAATATAAATGAATAAATAAATTACTCCTGACAAAGGGCATTGGTAACAACCCAGTTGGGACTCCCCTCACCCCACCATCTCTTAGGAATTATTCCTATTCCCCCCAAAAAACTTGTCAATCTTAACCTTATTTGTCTTTAGAATTCATTCTTGGAATTTGGCACATATGACACCTAGCAGGTTGGGAGTTGTATTTCTCCTATATGAAGAGTTTATTACATGGAGAATTAAGGTTATTCATTATTATGGTTAAGAGAATAATGTTCCTGGATTAAAAAAAATAACCTGTGGAATTATTTAAACAAATTGGGTAGATTTAAGGTCAGCTCCTAAATCTATTGTGTCTATTAATTGCATCATGGTGACACTGACTATATCCATGGAAGGCTTAGCTGGCTTGGGAGTATTTGAAGTAGGTGATAATATTTTCTAACTTGATATTTTATAAGGGACAAATTGCATATCTTTTTACACAAATTGGTTCTCTGAAAGCCTGGCATGTATCATGTAGTTAAGGAAGGTTTGAAAAGGGCCTGAAGTATTGAGAACACCTATCAACCAATTATGATCAATAGCAATTACTTTTAAATGTAAATTCCTATGTAAGTGGCTCTGACTGGGGATATTCATCTCTGCCACTAGACTTCATAATATGCAGTAATGAGAAGAAATACGCTGTGCATATTTTGCTTTCTGATAGGCATTATTTGATTGCCTCATTTTTCTTTTTCATTGATTTAGGCCTTTCTGTTACAAGATGGATGAAAATGTGTAGTGCCAAAGAGTTTGGAGAGAAACTTGAGCTTGAAATATGCAGGGAGAAATTTAGAGGTGCATCATTCATGAAAAACACGATGTGTCCTCCATGGTTGGGTTTGTTGAATTAACAGAGAACCCATTTTCTACAAAACAAAACAAAACCCAAAACCTTCTTTACTTTGTTTTGACAAAATAAGAAGTATAATCAGTTATTTTCTCTTTGCAAGTATTTGAAAACCTTGCTTGATTGATGTGATGTATGATATCGTATAATAGAGGACAGCTTAAAGAGCGATCTGTGAACTGCTTACTTTTACTTGAAAAATAGAATGAGGTTCTCTCCTAATCTGGGCATGATTGTAATGAGAACAACAATAAGTCATCATGTTCTGAATGTTTGTATCTTCCCTCTGAGAAAAAAAGCAAAAACACGAAAGATCATATGCTGAAATCCCAACCCCAAGGTAAGGGCTTTAGGAGATAAGGCCTCATGAGGGTAATGGGTCATGAATGGCACTAGTACCTTTTGTAAGAAGAGGTTGGTAGAACTCATTTGCTCTTTCTGCCATATGAGGACCTAGCAAAACGTTATTCTATATCCTGAAGAGGACTATCACCAAAAGCCAACCATGCTGGCTCCCTGGACTTGGACTTCCAGCCTCTGATGTATAAAAATTAAATTACTATTGTTTAAAAATCACAGTCTATAATATTTTATCATAGCAGTCAAAAAAACTGAACTAATTAACAATTAATGCATATACTTATTCCAGTTTCTCTAAACCATTAGAGATTTCCTATACATTTTCTTTCCCTTACACATTCTCTGAAAACAATCTATATTAAATAGATTTTCATTGGTGGTGGTGTTCATTAGTGCTCAGGGAATACTGGTCGCTTTGGGGTCAGCTCCACAGTTTATGGTTTTGTGCCTATTAATTCTATTAATTTGGTAGTTACACGCAAAGAACTAGACAAGATGAGTAGTAGAAAAACTGTGAAACTACAAAAAATAAGTTTTGTGTTTATTAAGAGTGGAGAGAAAAAGTTATAGAGTTAAAACTAACAGAACACTTTCAGTTTCTCACACTAGAGAAACAATGTGATATTTACATATTCATCATTCTTTTTCTACTTAAGAGAATGCCCTCAGGGTGCATCTGTTTAGCTTAGTCTCATCCTTCTTTATGGCAGAATAATACTCCATTGTATAAAAAAACCGAACCACATCTTCTTTAGCCATTCATCACTTGGGAATTTGGGCTGTTTCCATGATTTAGCTATTACAAACTGTGTTGCTAATACATAAAAGTACAAAAAAAATGTTCAAATGTAAAGGAGAACTAGGGAGAGGGAAAAGAAGGAAAGGAAAAGAAAAATATGATGAGAAAAGATGGAAAAATGGAAACAAACTTTTTTAAATCAGGAAAGAAAGAGGAAGTGAAGAGAGGGTAAGAGAAGGAGGAAAAAGAATCAAGTTATATCATGTACAGATACAAATTCCTATAATGAATGTGATCATTATGCATACCTACATATACCAATAAGCTTAATTTTTAAAAAATGTATGAGTACAGAGAAAAGGAGAAAAGATCTGTCAATTTGAAAATAGAGACATGTGAAAGCATCTGCAATGTGTAAAATATAAGGGAGAGAAACTGAGAATTTACTGTAGTATGAAAGTTCTTTTTATATGATTAAAATTGTAAGCTATATATTTATTCTTCTGAATTTACCACTGTATCTGAGCTGTATCATTGAGTGAATTATGACTCTCTGATTAAACTAGGCATATGATACTTTTTAAGTGTGACATATGATGCCTTTTTCTAAGTACTTAATTGAAAAATGGGATCTGCATTCTACAGGCCATAAAGTAAACCATGTTGCTTTCCATTGAGGTCAATGATGTTCCCTTATATTGCGACCTTGTTAATGCACTTGTTACTCTGTTACAACTTTCATGCTAATGTGCAGAGGTGGGTGGTTGCAACAGAGTTTGTGTGGTCTGCAAAGCTGAACATAGGTATGACCATTGTTTCTTTAAAATAGTTAATGAGAGATAATTTTATATTCACATGAAGTTGTAAGGGATTACACATGAGCTTGGTAGCCATGTTTGGCATTTATGATTTTTGAAATGTCTATCCCAACAAATACAAGCAAGATTAGCTTCTTTTGGATCATGAAGGGACTTGTGCTTCTATCCCTGGGTTCTATATACAGTGACACATGATGCCAGAGGCAGCATTGAGAAGAGGACAAGATGCATGGAGGTAGATAAAATAAGAAAAAAAGTAAAACTAGTGGTAGTGTATACTTTACCTGCTGCAATACTGTATGATGGTATTTTATTACAGTGTTACCCCTGGGAAAAGCTGGGCAAGTCCTGAATGACCTGTCTCTGAATCCCATTCAGAAGAAAGTATGGACAGTTTCTAGCTTTGTTCTTTCCCTTATTCATTTACATACATGCATTTTACTTTCTTCTTGGAACTTGCTTCTGGAATTATGTATCAGTATATTTAGAAATCAAGGCTAGATATACAAGTCCCTTCAAAATTCAAAAGAAACTCATGTCACTTGCTTTTATTGAAACATAATGCAAAAAGTAATAAATGCCATAATATAGTTATCAGAGTTGATGTAATTTAAAGATTTGCTAATAAAAGATAATAAAAGATAAATAATTTTCATACAAGAGAATACTATATGAGTATGTATTTTATGTGATAATTACAGATTCCTAGAAAGAGTTATTAATATATTGACCTGGTATGGTTAGTAATGAAACACATGTTTAAGGATAGATGAGAAACATCTTATCCTTCTGTCCTACAAATGTGTCAGTACTGAAAATGTTATCACCAGTGTTTGGAGTTAATACTATGTTTTCATACTTGAAAACTTTTGTGAAACTGAAGCTCAAGGTGGGTGACTCTCCTTTGACCTATTAGGTGACTATACTGGGGGAGGTGGGTAAGCGGGTTAGGTGGGTAACTTGGATTGGGTAAACCAGGGTTAGTTTAGCCTCTATAGTGATGATGACTTAGAATGCAGTATAAACTCCACAAGGAATAAAACTCAGCCGGGTAATAGAAAAGAAAAGGTTTAATTTAGCCCAGCTATGGATAGGTTGCACAGATGGGTACCATTTCCCAGGAAAATAGCAATGACTCTCTTAAATGTATGAGTTAAACAGAACAGTAGAGATGTCAAGCAGGTGGTAAGGTTGGGTGCTTCAGGTAGAGCATTACTGGGTTCTCCATTCTTTCAGGATCAGAAATTAGATAAGTGAGTCCTAGGAGGTAAATCCCGATCTTTAGAACAGCTTACTCATTAAGAAGAAAATCGAATATGGCTGACCCCATCTACTGTAACATAAAGGTCCCTTCCAGAAAGTCTCAACAGCTCAAGAAGTTTTCAAAAGTCTAAGTCTCTTCTGAAACTCAAGAGAAACTCCTAGCTATGAAACTGCAGTAAAAAAATGTAGTTACATAACACAGTACAATGGTACAGATTAGACACTCACATTGCAAAAGGGAGGGTTGAGGGATAGAAAAATAACTCAAGTAAAACAAGACCAAAACCTGGCAGGGCAAATATTAAGTCACATAGTTCTTTGTCTGGCATCGTGGGCAAATGGTGGTAATATGTGAGTGTCAAAGGGCTAGGGCGCTCCCACTCCTATGGCCTTAGTGGTTGCAGTTTATATCGCCTCTCTGTCTTATGCAGAGTCCATTCATGGCCTGGAATTTCACAGTTCTGGCAACTTTGGACTTCCTGGAATCTCCACCACATGAATCTTTGGCTTCAACCTATAACTTCACAAAGTGCCCTGTCATGGGACCCCTCAGTCCTTCCTCTGAAATCAAATTGGAAGCCTTCCTTACCCAAAAACCTTTACATTCTGCATGTCAGTAAATCAGAATCCCATAGATGATGGCACAGTCTGCTGTCAGTAGAAGTAGCCATACCACTCTGGACCAGTGCTACAGTGCTACTCTATTGCCTGGATGGCTGAGCAAGGTAAAATGAATCTCAAGCCAACAATGCAGGCAGCCCTTCCTGGGCAGTGCTCCCCTAGCCTTTCTTCTCAAAAGAAACGTTGGCACCTTTACATGGGTCTGCCATGAATAAGGTCTTGCTGATTCCTGAGATGTCTTCAAGGGATGTTGCTTTCTTTTCCCTGTACAAATACTTGGCTTCTTTTCAGTAGTGCTAATCTCTTTAGCATTCATCTTTTTTGGCCCCAATTTTACACGCTTTGCCAACATCAAAATTTTTCAAACTTTTTTGTTCTGCCCCCTTTCCTTGATTCTTATTATAAATCTAGCTAAAAGCAGCTAGTAATACCATGACACAGCATAACTGTTAGGCACCTTGAAGTTTCTTCTACCCAATTAACTATATTGCTTTTAATCTCAATTTTCAGCAAAATCTCAGGACATGGACAAAGTAGTCTGCCATGGTAAAACATGGCCTCGAGTGTAACTGTCAAGGAAGTCCTTGTTCCCAAATAAAACCTCCTGAGCCTGGCCTTTACTTTCTACATTTTCTTGATCTCTAGCTAGAATCACCCATCAGAGGATACTTATAGCATTTCAAGCTTCCCTAGTCAGCATCTCCAAACCTTCGTGAATTCCTTTTGCAAAGTAGTTTCAGAGGTTTCTAAACTAATGGTCAATTACAGTCAGAGCAATGACTTCCATTCTCTGTACCAATTTTTGTAATAGCTTTCTCACCACTGTGACACAGCACAATGTACCAACAACTTAATAGACAAAAAGTTCAATTTACTCATGGTTTCAGCTCACAGGGGCTGGTTCTATCACAGGGACATCACTCCTGGGGAATGGTGACCCAAAACTGCCTAGGTTACGGTCACAGGGAAGAAGGGCAGGGGTGGAGTGCCTGGGCCAAATTGGTGAGGGACTAGACACAGGCCCTTTGCTAGTCACTTTCTTGTTACTACAGGAAAACACCCCATAGTCACAATGCAAAAGAGAAAACATTTATTTTGGCTCCCATTTTCTGTCCATGGTGAGTTTGATCTGAGGTAGAAATGGTGAGAAATGTTCTGACAGAGGAACTCCTGCTCATCCCATGGCAACCAAAAAGTGGAGCAAGAAAGGAAGACCACAGGAGACAAATACATGCTTTTCACACACTTTTTACAATCATGTTTCCAGGAACCTACTTCTTTTGACTAGACCCTACTACTCAAGAGTACATTCAGTTCTACTACTCCCATGAACCAAGCACTTCCCAAAAGCTCCACCTCTGAATACGTGAGGCTTTTGGGAGACATTCTAGATTTAAACTATGATAGATCTCAAGGCTATCCTTCATAAACCAGTCACACACACCTAAACATATCTCCTGCACCAATCTTCAGGGGTGGATCTCAAAGTCAATCAGATTGAAACTCCACCCTAACTGCCACAAATCAGAATGTTAATATTGCTTCCTATCTCGTAGAGGTTTTGTGAAAATTGAATTAGGTTCTTCATATAAAGCACTTAATACTGTACATGACCACAAATCAACTTGACATTTAAATAATGTTACTGATGTTATACTTTGTGTCCAAAAATTTAATAAGATAGACCTTTTCCTAAAATATGGATAGGTATTACAGTTGCTGGTTATAACTTGGTAATGACTAGCAATTCATGAATTGGTGGATAAATTTGTTTAACAAATACCTATTTAAAATTTACAATATTCAGAGCCTTTATTTTGGTAAAAATATTAAGTGAAAGGCAAAATTAATTCTTTTTTATTTATTTGCTTCATTTTCTATAAGTTTCTTACTTTTATATACATCTCTATCATTGTTTTTCTCTCAGATTATCACTGTTTACTGTTTTGGTACCAGGGATCAGACTCAGGACCTCACACTTGTCAGGCAGTATTTTATATTTTAATAGCAAGAAAGCTGTCCATTGTTTTAATGGGTTGAGGAACTATTTTGACATGTTGTAGGAATGAAGCCTTGAAAAGTGACTTAGGGAACAAGAATCTGAATGGGAAAGTAAGAGAAAAAACAGAGCTAAGAGAATATAGATGAAATACACAAAGATATATCCATAAATCTAACTATAAGATGAAAACTTGGTAGAGGAAGTCATTTTTAAATATTAGAAAAAATTTAGTAAATTCCAATTTTTTTTTTCTTCAGAACAATTGCATTTTTGAATCAGATAGTTCTGTTTTGGAGGACTGTCCTGGACCTTATTCCTGGCTCTTATCAACTAGAATGGAGCATCAATCTCTAATCTCAAGGTATGACAACCAAAAGTGTTTCCAGACAGTGCCACATTTCCTGATGGTATGGTAAAATCATCCTTGTACTGCTTAAGACTTCTGAAAACTATTAAAAGAAAGTCACTGGTCAAAGAAAACAGCTGATCCATAATTTGAGATTTACATAGATTCAAGGTCTGGTTCACCCTCTTAAATCTCAGAACCTTAACTGAAACATCTGAAATATCTGAGCTGCAATATGTTGGTTGTATAAAAGTATTATGTATATCCCCTGTACGTAGTTTTGACAATAATTGGACAGTATGCTATATAAAAATCATTTCATACAGGCTGGCATATTAAATGTGTCTCTTTTCATATATATGTGTGTATGAAAATTATAGTAGTCAGGGTTTTACTAGAGAAACAGATATAAACACAAGATATACAAATGTATAAGAAATTAAAAGATTGGTTTGTGATGTCCAGCCACAGAGTCGGATGAGGAAGCATGCAGAGGTGTCTGCACACTGCTGAAGGATTCAGTCCAAGGTCTGGAGTTCAGTGCAGTGCCCCGTGCTCTTCTGTACCAGCAGGCTGGTGCATCTGCGATGGAAGGCTGATAAGTCTATGCCAAAAGTCTGAAAGATCCAAGGCAGAAGTCAAAGAGTCTTTGTAGGAAGCCAGGGGATAACATCAAAGCTGAAGGGGAAGACTAGCTCTTCTGAAGAGCGGAGGCTCATCTTTCCTCCCTCCTTCCCTTTTATACCTTCCAGTTGATGAGCCACCCTAGGGAGTAGACTCGCTAAGCTGATTTAGTTAAAGTTTCTAAATGTCTCAAATTGAGACAATCAATCAACTGCCACACAAATCTACAGAGCTTTTACATATACTTATGTGGATATCCATCTATTTCTTTGTTTTATAATGCTAATATTTAAGAATGCTATTTGTATGAGTCAATATCCATCACCCTATAATGTGTATCCATTTATTCTTGTTCTGATTTTTTGAACTGTTTAGAAATGGCCAGAAATATGAGAAAAGAGGGATACTGGAAATGGGTATTAAAATATTTTTAAACTGGATGTGGTGGTACATATGTATCATGTATCAGCTCTTCAGGAGGATGTGATGGAAGGATCACAATTTGAGGTCAATCTGGCCAGTTTGTCAATGCCTTTCTTAAACTATGAAAAGTTTGGTGATGTGTCTCGGAGGAAACTCCAATTTTAACCATCAGTAGCACAAAAACATAAAAAATAAAGATATAGTTATTCAATATAAAAATTCCATGTTTTACAGCAAATAAAATATCTGCAGTTCACAATAATTCAGTTTACAATTTATAAAGAACTAGAAGAGAGGAGTTTGCTCATTTTTAACACAAATGGTAAATGTTTAAGGAGATGCAAATGCTAATTACTCTGAATTGATCTTTACACACTAATTATATGGTATGTAGTGAATCATCATATTCTATCCATAAATGTGTCCAGTCATCATATGTCTAATAAGAATATGTCCAAATTCCTACCAAAACAATAGGATAACTGGAAAAATTCTTCTGTGTTTTCTTAATTGTTACTTTTACAGCATGCTTGTTAAAACTTTGCAAAGACAAACATTTATATTTTTTTCAATATCACTTAACTAAAGTATTCTCTGAGGATGATGTATAGTCTTCTGAAGATTGATATAGTTATTATCTTATTAATATTGATAATCATAATAATAGAAATAATATTTGAATATTTGTGTCAGTTACTGAGAACAAAACTTTTCCCATATAATCTTGTTTTTATATCACAGTGATCTTATGAGAAAGTTGTTCATTATTCACATTTTCCACTTTCAGGTTAGAAAATCAAAGCCTAGAATGACTATAAAATTTATCCCCCAAAAATATCTGAAGTAAGTGAGACTGACGATGAAGCCAGTTCTGCCTGGTGCTGAGATTTAGCCTGTTTGCCATTCAGCTCCCTCCTTCCAAATGGGCATCCTCCCTAAGTTAATGCTAGCAAATCACAGACTAGAGAGTATCCCCTCACAATATGAAATGCGAGCTTATTTGGTGAAGAGTAACAAGAACAGGTTGCAAGTGCAAGAGGAGCAAAGTCTATAACCCCACAGCATTAGTCTTCCGAAAATGCTAGGATTCAGTCTCACAAACAAATTCCAAGGTGGCTCTGCATTTTGCTGGATTATTTCTTTTGGGATCTGGCTTCATTCACTCTTCATCCTTAGTAAAGGTGATTTTTAACTAAATATCAAGGTAGTTTCTGTGGAGACAATTAAGATTTTTTTGTTTTGATTGTCATTTGTGTTTTTGTTTGTTCATTACATTTGTTGCTCTGTTTTGCCATTGAGTTAGATGTAATGATGAAGAAAAGTATTCTAGAAAGCATGTGAAACAGCACCATCTCATTAAACTCAAATTCCCACGTGCATACATGCACACACACTCACACTTTCATGCACACCAATGGGAATAATTGCTTATTTTCTCATTTCTAGAGCAGTGCTCCTTACCTCTTTCAAAAACTTTTATTTTTAAAAATTTTCAATTTGCTTAAGACTGATACATGTGCAAATATTTAAATGTAGAAAATAATAGAATTAAGACATACAAAATAGGAGCCCACATTTTTTATCATGTTGAAGCCCATGAAGTTACTGAGTTACTGTATGAATTTCAAACCATACTCAGTTTCTGTCCTTCATTTGTCACAAAGTGGAGGTGCTCTAGGACCACTGTTGGCCACTGCCCTTCCTCAGACGATGGCACCTGAATTGCTTTAGGCTTAAATGGCAGGTTACAAAAATAATTTGGTGTTAAGTATGTTGCCTATTTCTCAGCCTTGAGACAGGAGCCTGTCAAATGGAGAAAGGACGAAAGAAAGAGAAAAACAAACAGATTGCATAGAACTAGGAATGATTTTATTCCCTCTTATTTATATGGTAATTTTTCCTCTTTCATTTCTTTCCTTTGCTACTTTCTGTTGTTTTCCTGCTATTTATATAACTACTTCCTAATCATAATCCTGCTTGTCTACTTGCTTTATTTTATATATTTTCCTTTCTCATTTACTTTCTCTTCTATTTTTCATTTTTAGTATAAAATATTTCAAATGTAGAAAGGTATCAAAAGAAATACAGAAAAGTCTTCCTACAAATATTTGCTGGTTTTTAAAATATTAAAGTATTTTTGTATAAAATTTTCATGATTTTTTTGAAGAACAAAAATATTTTCTCACACAAAGAAGAATAATTCAAATCTTTTACATACCCCTTCTAAGTACTGCATTTGAAATGTTTTTTGTTTGGGTTTTAGATTTTACGTCATCAGACCATTTCATATCACTTTATTACATTGGATACATTTTCAAAATGGGTGGTATGGTATACATATCATTAAGAAAAAAAGGCCAAAAACAGTCACTGGAAGAAATATAGATTCTTTTATAAATTATGTCAGAAAAACTGGATATCTACATACAGAAAGTTGAGTCTAAACCAATATATCTCACCACGTACTGGACTAAAATCAGAATGGATCAAATATCTACATGTTAAAAGATAAACACTTATGTTGCTTGAAGATAAAATAGGTAAAACTCTTGAACATAGGCATAGGCAAGAACTTTCTGAATAAGGCACCAATGGCAGAAGAAATAATACCAACAATCATCAAGTGGCATCATATCAAATTTAAAAACTTCTGCACAGCAAAGGAATTAGTTAGTACAGTGAGTCAATAAGCAACAGAATGGAAAATACTTTTTCCAGCTGTTCCTCAGAGGACTTACCACCTATATTACATAAGGAGTTTTAAAAAAGCCTTAGATACCACCAAAATAAGAGATCCAAGCAAAAATTTGGCAACCAAATGAACAGAAACTTTGAGAAGTATAAATATTCAGTAAGTACATTTTTTAAAATGTTCAACACCTCTGGCAATTAGAGAAATGCAAATTAAAACAACACTGAGATATTATCTTATTCCACAAAGAATGGCTATCATCAAGAAATCAAATAATAAAAGCTGACAAGGCTTAGGGGAAAAGAGAACTCTTATATTTTGGTGAGAATATAAACAGATAAAGTACTTTGGAGAGAAGTTTGGAGATTCCTCAAAAAACTAACTATTCCGTTTGATCCACTAATATCCCTTCTAGATATCTTTCTAAAAGAGTTCAAGAACTCATAATGCAGTTATATGTGCGTTTTCATTAATAGAATCACAATTTATAGTAGCAAAATCTTGGAAGCGGTTTATATCACCATCTCAGATGAATGGATAAAGCAAACTTGGTATTTATACACAGTGAAGTACTATTTGCAAAATAAAAGAGATAACAGGAAGTAGAAAGATCTTTTTCAAATAGGAAGAGAAACAAGAAATAGAAAAGGATGGGGAGGAAGAAAAAGGAATTTTAAAAAGGGAGTTGAAGAAAAAAATGGACAAAGAGCTTTTAAAAATGCATAGTGGAAAAGAGTTGGAGGGAACAGGAAGAGATGGAAGGAATTAGGGATAAAAAATTAAGATGTGTTATGTATATGTACAAGCTCCACATGACAAATGTAATCACTTTGTACCGTAAATATGTACCAATAAAATACACATACACATATACATATATATATTTTAAATTCAGACATCCATGTTGACATATGTATGTAGCATAAGTTCCCTTATGGTTGGTGCTCTCTGGTCTCCTAACGTGGGCATACGCCAAAATTTAGTTAACTTACCCTACTTATGAATGTTGATTTCCTCCAAAATTTTGACATTATACATAATGTTGCATAGTCTCTGTGTATGTTTCCATATGTTCTTTTGGAAACATTTTTTCTGGAACTGATAGAGAAGAGTAAAAATAGAGTTTTGCAAAGTTCTCAAAAAAAAGTTTTGTGTACAACCTACATGAATATTATTGCGTCCCATCATTCCATTCTTGGTGTTGTCAGTTTTCTTAAATTTTTGCCAACACAACAGGAGAGAGATGTTATTTTAAAAAAATTTTCCCTTGATTATTCTTAAGATGAAAATACTTCATATATTTGTTATCTGAATAGGATTTATCTTGAAAATGCTCCTTCAGTGTTTGCTAAATTTTCTATTGGTTTATAAGTCCTTTTAAATTAATTTGCACCACAGATAATCATTTGTGTGTGATATAATTCACCAGGATTTTCATGCAGCATTCAGCTTCAATTAGGGTCTTGGTAAATGCCTTTCTTTGTCGCACAGAGAGATATGAACTTGTGAAGTTAAATTTATCAAACTTTATATTTTGTTGCTTTGGCTGCTCTTGATAATTTTTCCTTAGAGTCATATCTTTAGCATATTTTTCTATATTTTGTCCTAAATGTTTTAGATGATTTTAAAAACACTTATATTTACAATTCACCTGGAATTGATTATTCTTTTCCTATTTCCATCTTGTTTTATTGTTTGGTACTATTCTATTCCACAACATTTTATTTCTTCTGAATTTATTTGATAGTTGACATCTTTTAAAAATTGTTTTATTAATATATTAAGATATTTATTAAATAATTGGTTTCATCCACATTCACTTATTTTTTAAAATTTTTCTAAAATTTTGTTGTTTATGACACCTATTTCAAATGTTTGAATATGGTTCTTTGTATTTGTAGTGCTGTTTACATCTGGACATTTTTGAGTTTGGTCATCTTTGTAGAGAGTAGAAATATAAAAGTTGGAAATTTTATGCAAATTTAATACTGACACATTTTTTCCTTGCTTTTCTACTATTAGATAAGAATACCTTAGATGGCATATCTTCATAGGCAAATGAATAATTAGGAGAAAATACATTTACTACCCTCTCACTATGCACTAAGCACATTAACTTGACTAAACTGATTGTTACAATCTTCTGAAGATATACCACTATTCCTATTGTTTGACCCATATTTCAAGACCAATTCTCCATAAAATAGTTGTTAGCTTTCCCTTTTTGGATCCAGTCTAAAAACCAAGGTCATGAATAAGAAAATTAAAAATGTTCTGATTCAGTGGGAAATGAGTTAGAAAAGAGACTCCTATTCAGTTTCCTTAGAAACATCTTTGACACTTGTAACTCTGCATAGCACTTTAAATAAAAATTCAAAAGAAGCTCATTTTCCCCAAATTATACAAAACTATATTTCACAGTCTAATCTTAAAACATCAGCCACATGAATTGTTCCAGTCTTCAGAAGTTGTTTAACAGAAACAACTTTCTGATGAGCCAATAATCTGATAAATTCTTTGTATAAAATGATCTTTGAAGAAGATGTCATTCTGTTATTTTTTTCACAGACAACTTGTAACTAATTGCTTCCAATATAATAAGAATATATCCAGCAAGTTCTCTTTACTCAACCACTCCTGATTATCCCAGTCTCCACTGAGGAACTGTGCTCACTTGTCTTATGTACCTTTTCTCTGTCAACACCTGAGTTTTCAGTTTTCTTTTACACTGTTTTAGACAGGAATGATCAAAATGGATTTCAAAAATCCAAGATACATTGATGTTTTTGGGTAACTGCATTGTGAAAAGGAGTTAGATGGCTAGCTTACTCTAGTTAAGTCTATTTTATAGTGATAATTAGTCCATTACTTAGCAATACTATCTCTACATGATTTGATATTGTGCTTTTTCTTCAGATGACTCTACAGTATTCTGATTTTTATATAAAAATATTTTATTGTTGAATTTAAATATTTTCAAATTTCACTCAATTAAAACTGGGGTTTTGTTTTCTTAAATTGACATCAAATTTCAATATCTCCTTTGTTCTGAATTTATATTTTTGGTTTTATAGAACAAAAGCAATTTTTCTACTTCTTTTGTTCCAAATTTATAATTTTGGTTTTACATAATAAGGTCTATTTTTCTACTTCCCTCTAACTTAAATCTCTTTTTTTTCAAATATAGTGAGTAAATTTTTGGGTTCCTCATACAATAGCATTTTTCTTTATGATCTGTCCGATTAGTTTAAATCACTTGCTTGTTTATGCATTTTTCAGTTTATTTAAGTTTCACTGTAATTCAGTGTTCTATAATACTATCAATTCATAATTACAAGTTTTCTTCACATACATTGAGTTCTGGAAGAATCTTTGGATGCCATCCTGCTCAAATTCTGTCTGTAGAAATATTTCATATAAATTTGTAACTAGTGGTCCATACTATCTCACTTCACTTAATTCTAGAATCCAAGAAAGCAATATTTTTTTAGAGAAATAACATGGGTCTGCAAATGAGGTATCTAGTCCTGTGTTAATTTCTTTTTCATTACTACTCTGATTACTCATTCCATTAAGTCTCTTAGCTCCATTTCTTTATTTTTGAAAATGAAAATAATCAAACATATGCAGACTATTTCCATGAAAGTTATGCCTTGTAAGAACAAGATTGTGCATATAATTAGCAATCAGTAAGTATTAGTCCCTACTTTATCTTGATGTCTTCATAACTTCTGTTAGTATGATGCAAAAGATCAACACATTTCAGCTATTGAATGCATTTAGGTAAAATGATTTCTTTAAAAAGAAGTGCAAGAGTGGGAATTAGCAATTTCAGATGCTAAATAGGAAAGCTAAAGAATCAGATTAAGAACAACTATAAAAATTGCAGACCCCTTAATAACTCTAGCCACGTTCACACAAGTCATCTATTTAAACAATGGGTTTATTTTATCGAAGGATTATCAGTGGCAAAAAGCTTTGAATCAGTTTTGAGAAGCTGAATTATCCTTTTCATTATTTAGAAAATCTTATTGACAGTGTGTTTCACTTTGCTGTGATAGAAGAAAGGTGATCCAGGTAAAATGCAATGATTGTCTGGGAAACAAATTGGGCATCAAATAGCCCACAAATAGATGATGTCTCAAGAAGCCTTTCTACACTTAACGTATTAAGATGATAAATTGAATAAGCTTGTCAAACCGTAAAAATGCTTGTATTATTGTTTTGATCTATAATGAGTTTTATCATCAGAAGCATTCCCCACTGTCTATTGTTTCTCAGACATATTCTAGGGAGTCAATTACCTTTAGAAGGGAACTGGTAGGAGGAAATTGTCAGTAGTAGGATGTTAATACTGGTCTAAAAAATGGTGCTCAAGCTTCAGAATATTGTTCTTGAATCCCAGCACAGCTCACAGTCCAGGAGCCTTGGGAAAAGCACCAGGTCTTACCTTAATGTGGGAATCCTGGTTCATTTCAACAGGCTCCTCAGATGAGCCATGCACATGTGAAACCCTAACGAGCTCATCCCCACTCCCCACCTCCAAAAGTTCAATATTTCTGTCCTAAGGCTCAGGATTCTTATTTATTTTTTTTATTAGATAGATTGTATTCAGATCATGCATTGCAACCATTTGTTCCCAGTTTTATAGCATGGGCATTTTCTCAGGGAAAATCTGGAAGATTCTGAATTTATGTTATTTATTTTCACCAGTTAGCACGTCTCTGAGGCCAGAATACTTGAAAAGCATCACTGTGTGCTTTATAACTGTACTTTAATATCTAGCCTTGAAAGTAATATTGGCATATATATATATACTTTTAATGAGTGTATGCAAACATACATCCACTTATGTTTTATTTTTTAATAAGTACACTAGAGTAATAAGAATATGATTTTTTTAAGAAAATAAAGTTCTGTTAAGTAAATGGACAAATTTCCTTAATTGTTAGAAGCGCCCCTCAGAGTCTGTGGGTACCACTAAATACAGTTTTTGTCTCTTCAAAGCAAATTGAATGTTCTTAATTAAATGATTTCAGAAAGATTCACCATTGATAGAATATAGCAAGAGGTGACCTTTTGTTAAGCTACCAGTTTGCTCACTAATGCTTGCTTTCTGTGTTATTTTTTAAAGCAGTGATAAGTATCAATTTGAATATCTATCCCAATCTTTATTCCTAACTATGGCGAGTCCTGCCAAGCCTTAAATGAAAAATGAGCAAAATTGAAGAGGAAGGAGAAAAAAATGCGTTATAACAGAGAAACATGCAGAAATCACACAGACAGATTACATAGAAGGGTGAATTTATTTGTTGGGAAAAAAATGTTTCATGTAACCCTTGAGAGGGACAAATATGTGAGAAGGAGAATACCGCAATATACACATGAAGCAAATGCTTAAAAAATGCAGTTTAGAGTCACAGAATGGTCAAAGTGCATAGACGTCCATTTGGCTTTTGTTTTGTTCAATGGATATTGAAGTTCCAGTAGAAGTGATCTCAAGAAATACTCCTAAGCATTGAAAGAAACAGTTATAAATGAATGCTCATTTCCTGGGTTTCTTCTAAAATCTGGGAGTCATTCTATTTCTTTTTCATCCCTCATGACTGTGGCATTGTAATCTTTTGTTAATTTCGGCCATTTGTATTTCTAAATTTCATAATGTATTATATATTCTCTATCCTGAAAACACGCAAGTTCCAGGTGTCATTCTGGACACTGCTCCTTCTAGATTCAGCCACACCAGCTGTACTTCATTTTCTGCATCACGCAGGCTATTTCTCACCACAGGGCCTTCACATAGACTCTTTCCTTAACTTCCTGGTTACTTTCACACATTTTCTGCTTGCTGTCAGTTTATCTGAAATGTCTCAACTTCATGGAAGCTAGTCCTAAATATGGTATATTTATATTCCTTGTTAGTCCTTGACATAGAACTACATGATTAACAATTATCACTGCATTTATTATAATTTACTATCCATAATTTTGAAACTGTTCTGTGCTGTCAAATAGCTGAATAGTTAGGATGATGATATATGTTACCAGCTGTTATGATCTGTGCCTAGATGTCCCCTCAATGTCTCATGCAGTCATGGGAGGGGTGGGTTTTTAGAGGCGGCTGAAACTAGAGTATGTGGTGCTGGGATTAAGGGTGTGATCAGTTCACTGATTGGTTTGGCACCAGCCTACTCCCTGCAACCTGGGTAGGGTATAAAAGGATCAGAAAAAACCTGTTAAAATCAGATGTTCATTTTGTTGTCTGCCAATGACCATGACCTCTTCCCCTCTGAAAAGATAACTTGCCCTCAAGCTTGTCAATTATAGACTTGAACCTCTACAAATGGGAGCATTTGTAGACCATTCCCTCTTTAATTTTGGTGGTCAGGTCTTTTTCCTTAGCAACAAGAGAAAAATAACTAAGACACAATTTGGTATAGAGAAGTGGAGCCTTACTGTGAATATACCTGATTATCTGATTCAGGAGCCTTTGGAAATGGCATGTAGAAAGAGTTTGGAAAGGTTCAGAGATTAAAACAGTAGTGCTGAAATAAGTTTATGTGTAGTTGTATTACCACCCTAGAGTAAGAAATTGAAACAGTAATAAAATCCAAAAGATACAATAGATATTGTGAGAGGGAAAGAAACTGTTCAAAAGGAAAGAACAAATGGGATGGAGGGAAATGAGAAAAGAGGAAGGAAAAAATGTATATATATATACACACACATGCACACAAGACAGCTAAGATAAATGTACTATTCATTCTATTAGTTTTTATTTTATTTTTTAAAGAGAATAAAACAAAACAAACCAAAACAGAACAGAACTCATTAGAGCAGAATAATACAAGCAACACAGGACTTCAAAACAAGACAACAGGATATAAACAGCTACCATAATGTCTTGTTTTCTTCGAAATGGTTGTTCATACCTTCACACACAATAATATCAAACATAGTAAAATACTAAAAAACTGATCAAAAAAATGAAATCATTGCAGTACTTCAAAACCAGATAAAAGGAAATGAACAATGGTTACCACAATGTCTTGTTTTCTTCAAAACAGTTGTCCATACCATCATACATAATAAAGTTAAATAAAACACAACAGAATAAAATCAGTGCTTATATTGCTTGATCAATTTTGCATGCCATATGTCTGGTAATTGGAGAAACATTTTTTGGTAAATTTTATTTTAAAAACAAAAAAATATGAAAAATAAAACAGAATAAAGCCAATCAAAACAAAATAGTGTGATATAGGACCTCAAAACAAGATAATAGATAATCAGCAATGATCACCATCATGCCTTTTATTGTCTTCAAAATAGCTATACATAACTTCAGACATAGTAAAAGTCAAACAAAGCGTAACAAAATAGAACCAATAAAAACAAAACAATGAACACAATACAGAACTTCAAAACAAGATAATAGTTAAGTCCAAAATAGCTACCATAATATATCTTGTTATCTTTGAAATAGCTGCTTATACCATCAGAGACAACGAAATTAAACAAGATAAAACAGAATAAAACCCAACCAAGCAAAACAATGAGAATGATACAGGATTTTGAAACAAGATAATAGGGAATTAACAATGGCCACCACCCTCAGGAGATCCCCCATAGATGCTACATTACATATTATTATCCTCTGAATAGATGGTCAGACTACCAGCTTTAGGCCTGCAAAGTCAGTTAAACACTAAATACTGCAAGCATTAAGTTGTATTCTACTTGAATAGATACCATTGCAACCTGTTTCTCTGGATCAGCTGCTCACTTATGGTGGTGAGACAAGTTTGCCTCTTTTGTCTCCGGGCCCACATTGCAGAAAGGGGCTGGCATCTGGCTTCCCCCCAGAAGCCCATGCAAGGTGCTGATTTGCAAAGAAGGCTTGCTTCTTGTTGACTTCTCGTTCTCTTCCCTTGCAGTACACTCTGAGCAATTATTTTAAACAACAATATGCAATACAATAATAGTTAATTTCCTGTTATCTTGCTTTGAAATTCTGTATTATTTTTATTGTTTTTAAATTCTTTTTAAAATATAAAAAAGGAAGAAAGAAAAAGGAAAAGAAAGAGGAAGGAAGGAAGGAAGGAAGGAAGGAAGGAAGGAAGGAAGGAAGGAAGGAAGGAAGGCGAAGTAAGTCTGGAACACTTTAGGCTGTACTGTATGAGAGATTCTGGTCAGAGGTCGGGAGACCAGAAAACCAGTAAAGACCAGGCTCAGGAGGTTTCTCCTGGGAAGAAGGACTGTACAATTTTCTGGGCTCCAAATGATGTGTGTTATGGTTTAGCAGAAAGCTTGTCTGCATTTTGCTTGAGTCCAGAAACTTTGCCTGAGACTTTAATAGATAGTGAACTAATTAATCTGACAGAAGAAATTTCAATGCAGTCTAATGTTGAGGCTGTGGTATGTCTGCTGTTTGGGGCTTTTAGCCAGATCTATGTTGAAAATCAAGAGCAAAGAGCCAAGTAAAATGATTTAAGACGTTTTGAGTTTGGCCAGAAAGGGACTACTACTCAAACTGTGGAGTGCAAAGATAAAGCAAAAGAGATCTTGATTGCTGAGAAATAGGAGAATAGATAAAATGGCCTGAGAGTATCACAAGAAGTAGAAGGACTCCACACTTTGCAGCCTCAAAATTGCAGAAGTGAAAGATTTTTCTTTGAGGAGAAAGCCCCAGAGCAACATGCTCCAGAATGATGGCAGCCTAGAGAATTTGTTCCTTGAAATTAGATTCAGAGTGTTCAGCAATTCGTGCAATCCTACCAAGAGAGAGGAAAGACTAGCTACTGTTCCAGCTGGCAGCAGAGCTTGGCATCACCCACGTGGTACTGGTTTTTGGTGCATGTGGAATGCAAGAATTGTCAGGTCAGAAAGGCTTCCACCCCAATGTCAGAAGGCTTGCAAGGCTAGATAGTGTGACCTTGGGAGGGTAGTATGTGAAGCTGTGAGTGTGAAGCCAAAGCTGTGATGGAGAGTCCCAGAAGTTTGAAGAATCCAGGAATGTGGATCACCTGAGGGAAACTGCGGTAAGTGGACAGATTGGGCCCAAGGGAGAAGCCTTTGGATCTACAACCATTGGAGGTACTGTAGCTTGAAAATGAAACTTTCTGAGCCCTTTGAAGTTTACATCTTGTCACAGATTGCCTGGAATGCTGCACAGGGAGCTATAGTACATAATGTTTTCCCTGATGATTTTAGACTTGCTTTAGTCTCATTCCTTTGTATCTCCCTGTTTGTAACTTTTGGAATGAAAATGTCTATCTTATTACACTGAATGTTGGAAGTGTTCAACTTTCTTTCCATTTGTACAGGGATTCTCAGCTAAGCACTTGCCTTAAATCTCAGAGGAGACTTGGGATTTGGGCTTTTCAGCTATGCTAAAACTCTTCAGTCTTTGGCAACCCTTTGAGAAGGACTAAATGCCTTTTACATAAAGTGATATTCATGCATCTTTGGGTAGACAAAGATGGAAATTTATGATTTGTGTCTAGAGGTTCCCTCAAAGCCTCTTGCAATCATGGGGTAGCTGAATGTAGAGATACATGATACTGGTATTAATAGTGTGTGATCACTTCACTGATATTTTTATCACTGGCCTACTCTCCCAGCAGCATGGATAGATTTAAAAGATGCTGTTAGGGTCAGATGTTGATTTTGCTGTCTTTTGCCCACCATGAACTGTTTTCCGCAAAGCCACTTTGCCCTGGGGCCAGCCAATTATGGAATGAAACCTCTACAATTTTGAGAAAAATAAACCTTTCCCCTTTTAAACTGATTGTTATGTATTTGTTTCATCAATGAAAGAAAAATAACTAAGACATCAGCTTTTCATCCCTGTAACAAATTATATAAGAAAGTTAACTTAAGAGAGGAAAGATTTATTTGAACTCAAGGTATCAGAAGTTTCAGTCCATGGTCACTTGGGTCCATTGTTTCAAGGCCTGTGTGATGTGAAACATTATGGCAGAAAAAAGTAGGTTAAGTCCTGACAGCTGATAAGCAGAGCAAGCGTGCATGCAAAAGAGTATCTATTACCTGACTTTCTTCTTCTTCCTATTTTGTTCCATTTCATCTCCCATGCTATGGAGCGGTCCTGCTCCATTTGGGCACATCGCCTCCCTCAATTTGCTGTCCCACATGTCAGTCATCTCTGGAAACACCCCCACAGGACCACCCAAAAGTGCATTTAACTAATTTCCTAGACATTTCTTCTTCTAATGAAATTTACAGTCAAGATTAACCATCACCCTACGTAAATTTTTGCACAAACCAAGATACTCTTTTGGAGGAAAGAGAAGTAGCTATAAATAATTATGAAAGAACAATAGACTTAAACCAAAACAAACCAGTCACATGGCCAGGAAAGCTTCAATGACATTCTGATGTGGAAGGTGTATTTTTCATATGTAATTATTTTCTAGGTAAAGAGAAATAGAATAACTGGAGTAGAGTTTAAAATGTAGGAGAAGTAGAAAAAAGCTCCAAGCTTCAGTGTTGCACAGAAGTGTTTCAATCCTATTTTAGGGTTGAAGAACTTAGGAAGATTAAGGGTGATTAAAATGTTCCTGCAACAGTTTTCTTTCCATAGAGCATGGCCCCATGGCTTGTGTGGCTCTCTGCTCGGGCAGGTTGCATTGACTCCTCTTCACCTTTACAGCAGCCCTGCTCACTCAAAGCTATACTTCCATTTACCTTTATTTGGTATCTTCAAGCCTACATTCTTAGACTGTGATTTTTGTGATTTTTAAAAATTCCCCAAAATTGCCTGTTTAGGATAGCAAAAATATGAACTAGACTATATGTTATTATTTTAATTTTTCCTGTTTATAAAATTGCATTATTTTTTATTTTATTCTTTGATTTTTATTTTTTTTTATGTCTTGCTATTATGTTACCCAATTTTGTAGGATAAAAGCTGATTTAGATAGTTGTATATTGATCCATGTGTTGATTCCATCACACATTATGAATACAACACATGTGCTATAGTTTGAATCTCATGTGTTCTCCAAAGGTCCTGGTGCCAAGCAGAGGTTTGTTTCCCAGTTTGACACCATTGAGAGGGGGTAGAAGTTGTAAAAGGAGGAACCTAGTGAAAAATTATAAGATTAGTCCTTGGGTTTCTACACTTGAGTGGGTAATAGACCCAGTCCCTTTCCTTCCCTTGTCATTTTTCTCTCTTTCACATCCTAGGCATAAATTGAACATTTTGAGGTACTGTCTCACTGCAAGCACGAAAACTCCAGGATTCCTGACTCATTGGCTGAAACTTCCAAAGTGTGATATAAAATAAACATTTCTTGTATCAGCTGATTTTCTCAGGTGTTTGCTATGGTAATGAAAAGCTGTCTACCATAACATGTCATGTGATTCTGACCATAATTGTTATTTTTATTTGGTTTGCTAATGAGAAAGTACATTTTTCTCCTTTGAGGACTCTTCCCTTCACTTGTCAGTGATACTAACACTTAGCAGAGCCCATGAGTAAATGTTTCAAAAAGTGATGAAATTCATAGCACCCTGAGAATGTGAGGTCTGCTAAAATATCACATTTCTAAGTTCTTAAAATTTCAAGTCATTATCTTTTTTATTTGAAAATGTATGGGACACATCTTTGAAGTAAAAGATGTGTCCCATACATCTTTTTTATTCATATAGCATTCATTAAAAAATATTTCTACGAATAGTCATATGAACTCAAATGATTTGTCCAGAAAATTTACTCTTGCTATATAAGGAATCATAAAGGAAAAAGAGATGAGTTTTTATTAAATACATTGAATTTGAAGTTATAAGGAATATGTTCATGATGACAGATAAAGGATTTGAGTTGGGACACTATACATCACAATTTAGTCTGAAAGAATTAAAGATATCTCATGAATGAATAAGTGATAAGACACCTGGACCTTGTCAGATATTCATGTCTATGGCAGAGGCAGAAAAAGGAACCAATAAAGATGATAAAAAACATGATTAATAGATGGGAGGAACCAAGGGCAATGTGGCCCATATGGGAACCTTTTCAGAGAGGAAATTAGCTGTATTAGTGTTTAGTCATTCCAAGTTTATTGAGCATATAAGGTCCATGAAAACAAGATTTGTGTTTCGTTCACTGTTTAGTCACTGAAAGAAGCATCCAGTGGATAATACAAGCTCTGTATCTTGCTGTCTGAAAAGACACTTCTATATGCACATGCTTCTCTTTCTTTTGAATGAAAAAAGAAATTGAGTGTCACTTTGAATTTGACACCAGGTTAGATACTTAGGAAATAAGAATGAAGAAGAAATGTCATTGCCTTTAAGGTCTTCTCGATCAAATGGAAAGTGAAAATGTCAAAGAGGGTGTGCATGTTCTTCAGCTGTGCTCATCTCCACACCCTTAATTCTACTGTCTGCTTTATGATGCCTGAGTTGTCACTTTGAAAACCACGTTTTTGCCTTTCTATCTAGCTTCCTATTATTCCTAGATGATTGAATGTGCTAGAAGTATATCCAAGGCTGGAAGAGAAAGAAGAGCATTGTTGTGTTTTTTTCTGCCCCTTTCTAATTTCCAGAAGGATCTGTGTCTATTCCTTGCCCCAGAAACACCCGCCTGCTAACCCTGCTTAGCCACACTAACCTTGTTTCTCCACTCCAGCATCACACAGTGGGGGTCTACTGCTACAGAAGTATGCAAAGCCAGCTCACACTTTCTGCTTTTGAAATGCTTTTTGCTTTTGAAATGCTGTGGGCTTTGCCTTAGTATCTCTCAGCATTAACCACTGTCACATCCTCAGGTTCTGGGCTGCAACCCCATGGGGATAGCCCCCCCCACCTTTGCAATCAGAGATACCAGAACAAGTCAAGTGGTACCTTCTCCGGCAGTCTGAGCCTGGGCACCAGAGACCTCTGCTGTATGGTTCAATGTAACAAGATTTCCACCTTCTTTCCCTTGCTTTCCCAGCTTGCTGGATGATAAAGTTTTCCTACCATTTTGATTGCTACGATTTTTTGTGTTTTCTTCCTGTCATTATTGATATTTAGTACGTAACTGAGTTCTTTTTTTTAATATTTTTAAACTTTTCATTTTGTCTATTCAAATAATTGGAATTTCTGTCTGTTGTTTGAAGTTTAACTATGGATGTTGACAACAGGGTTGGTCCCAGAAAATAATCCATCACAGAAAGTTCAAAGGGAGTTTCTGGAGAATCATAAAGTAAAACACATCCAATGTCAAATGAAAAATTATCAAAGGAAAAGGGTAGTGAGACTTTAGTATCCCTATGGGTCTCTCTACTTTGTGTTTGTAAATAGAACATTAATGATCAATGATGTGAAATTGTGCCGAGGCATAGATTAATCCTGTGGCAATAAAAGTAGCACAATTGCATTATTAGCAGTATACATTAGGTAATGGATGAATTTGAGTAATGTATACATGGTACAAATTACTGCCTAAGTAGAATCTAATTATTGTGCTTAATTAAAATGTAACAATTATTCCACTTGTGTAATATTATTTATAACATTATTTTTGGCATCATTATGTACAAAATCATTATTTTAGAATAAGAAATGTATGGCTATACACTCAATTGCATTACGTGTTTGACATGGAGTCATCTTACATAGGTAGTGACGACCCATGGGAAGGGAAATTATTCATCTTTCTCAGTAGCCAGTCCTCAAAAAATCTCTTGGCAGTTAACAGTGCTCTCTAGTATTTTAAAATCTCCTCAATAGTATGTAAGAGGAATGCGTATTTTTATTGTGTGAACTTTGTTCATATTTTTTCAGCTACTTATCAAATTTCCACAGTACCTGTGCTTGTACTCTCTTCTGGCTTTTGCTGCAGTGAAAATGATTCACATTTCCTTAGTTTCCTTTTTACTTTGTCAACCACACACACAAAAATAATTTGCCATGGGTAGTTTATGTAGGAAAATCCTGCAGAATGGATTTTGTAATAAGAAAATTCTGTTTCATCTTATCTCTGCCTCCACCTCCACCTCTGCCTCTGTCTCTGTCTTTGTCTGTCTGTCTGTCTGTCTGTCTGTCTGTCTTTTTCTGTCTTTGCCTATGTCTCTGTCTCTATCTCTCTCTCTCACTGGAATTTAAACCCAAGGCCTTGACCACTGAGATATATACCCAGCCCATTGCTTCTACTCCTGACTGGCTATATGACTTTGGATATATAATTTAACCTTCAATTCTCAGTGTGGTTATTATCGTCAATAGATATTTTCATTATTATGCAGTTACCTTGAGGGGCATATTTAGAATATGCATGTGAGTACAGTAAGTACTCAAATTACAAACATTCAGTTTGAAAATTTTCAGATATGAATTGGCCCTGCATTTGACTTTTGTGGCTCATGTTGTATATTTGTGTCAAAGCTATTTAATAGTCAGTTTTTTGAATTATGAACAATTTCAGCTTGCAAATGTTCTCTTGAATTGTAACTTTTCCTTAAGTGGGGAACTTACTGTACTATGCACAAAACCTGATGGATATTTTGGTAATAAAGTCTTGAATAGTTCATTTTGTTAGAATAATAAAGATCAGCCAGTAATTGAAGGTTTAGCTCATGACAAAACTATGGTACATGCTTGATTGATTCACATATATTATATGCAGCATGATCTGTAGCACTTAGAATACTTAAACTGAGCTTACAATTCAAGCAAAAATAAGTGAAATAGAGACTAGAAAGACAATGGCAAATAAGTAAAAAATCTGAGTTGTTTTTTGTCTCTTTCAAAAATGCAAAGAAAATTCACAAGTCTTTAGTTAAGCTAATGAAGATGAGAAGAGATTGAAATAAATGAAAATAAAATAATAAAATTCCCTTTATGCACTTTCTTTCCCTTTCATTATTGCAATATCTATTGTATATTTAGAATAGAGGAAAGGAAAAAAGGAAGAAAGGAAAAGATTATATGTATGTTGGTAAACCTATATGAATGTATGTATGTATATGTATGCTAGGTAGATAACTATACTACTAATCTCTGTTAGTTCATCATAAAAAAATGCTGTCATTACATGATCATTTTTGTGCCTAGATTTTATAACCTGAACAACTTTTAAGACAACAACATGCAATATATTAACTAGTTAATGCCCTACTTTTTTTGAAATTCTGTATCATTTCTATCTTTTTGTTTGCTTGTTTGTTTTTTAAATTCCCTTTAAAAGAACAGGTCTTGATGTCCACAGAGCCAGAATGGAGATCAATACATT
Organism: Hydrochoerus hydrochaeris; assembly: GCA_004027455.1. NCBI lineage: Eukaryota > Metazoa > Chordata > Mammalia > Rodentia > Hydrochaeridae > Hydrochoerus > Hydrochoerus hydrochaeris. The sequence continues at coordinate 32,993 of PVLA01013254.1, forward strand.
GGACACTGCTAGTGTGCTCCTTTCTGACGACTGCTGTAACTTGCTTTATCGGGCTGAGGCTCAGGGGTGCTTCAGGCTCTGACTCTCACAGTACAAGATGAGATCTGCTGAAGAAAACACAGAGAGAGCAAGTAACCAGGTAGGGGAGAATCTTAACTGTTTTTTTTTAGAGATATTAAACTTGTTCCACATTCTGCTAGTTAGCAGCTGTTCCAGGAAAAGTACCCTCCCCCTCCTGCTGGGCTTCTTACTGGCAAAATTAAAAGTGGGATGGTTGAAGAGGTTTTTTGTCTTAACCACTCCCAAGGAACTGACTTACCAGTCTCCCTTGTATGCATTCCTAATATTGTCTTTGTTTTATTTCATCCTTTACTGTACCCCTCATATGGGCAACTGGGGGTCTTGGCCAGGTCACTGGCGGTAGTTTCTTAAAAAAGAAGTCAATGATCAAGGTGTTGCCAGGGTTAGGACCCTTTCCTAATCTCTAACTTACCTCTGCTGGAGTCTGGTGCTGGCTGGAAGACAGTCTGTGGCACTCCTTGTCTTGCAGAGCACCTTTCCTGATTCCTAACTTTTTTGTTAAGTGGCCATCCCCCTATGTTTTCCTGGCTAGTTTTGCATACAACAGATTAAAAGTTGCTAGGGATCAGAGAGCATGATAATAAATTTGTTTTGTGGATTAATGTTCAATTGAATTATACATCAAAACTTCAAGCAATTTTTGGTAAAAGTTTCTGAGATAAAAAAGAAACAGTTGATTTGAAACTAATTGTTTTCATCATCTCTCTCCCTTGTGAATCACATTTACCCTAACAATAGATTACAGTTACTAACCAACTCTGTAACTACATTTAGTCAATGAATAGTTATGGGAGCTACTTCTCTAATACATATTACTCCAGTAGATGGGATTTAATGATAAAAGATTTCTAAATAACTAGTGTGTGTTGTACCCTGAAAATCAAAGATCAAAAGTTATGAAAAAAAGATAAAAGGCCAAGATGTCTTGAAGGAAAAGGGGGCACTTTATTTAGGCTGGTACCCAGCGACACAGAGTGCAGGTGGAATTTACACTGCTGTGTAACTAGGCTAAGATTTGGAGTGGTTTATAAAGGGAAAAAACCACAAAGATGTGGGGGAGCAAAGAGCAAGTTGTCCTGAGAGAGACAGGCTTATTTTTTTTCACAGGAAGGTTTGCTCATCAGCACATCTGCACATTCTTGGAGTGCCAGGACATCCTGTTGTTTGCCTAGGGACAGAGTGCAGTGCTTGTGGTTAGGCCTGTTCTGGGGTTACACCTTTGGGTGGGCTATGTTGGGGAATCAACAGGAAACAAAGCACTGGGGGTTGTGCAAGAGACACACAGGAAATACAAAGTTCAATTTAGAACAAAGGCTATGGCGCATACAGAACAGAATGGTGTTGGCAAGTTAGGTTACAACATTCCCCACTGATTTTTGTCAGTGAGCCAAATCTTTGGCTCATGGTCTAAGTTAGAGGTACTAGTTCATAACCTTGGATTCTTATGTTTAGCAAAATGCACAGATCTAAAGCTATAACACCATGGATGGTGATATTAGTCACCAACATCTCACCAGTATTATAGTCTATTATTACCCAAGTCCCATGAGCAGGGTTGTGAGCAGGAGCTCATAGGGCTCCCAAGGAGAAACCACAGATAAGCAACAATATTAAGAACATTTGGTTATCTTAAGCCTTAAAGGATCCTTAGAGGTGAGTACAGTCCACTTATCTGGGGTGTGGTTGTTGTCAAAACTCAGGACCAGCTTGATGTGTGTGTGGTGAATCCAGGTGGGTTTTCCAGTGACCTTCATGGCAGTTGGGGTACTGAGAACCATGGTATAGGGCCCTTCCCACCATGGCTAGAGAGATTCCCAGTGATGTTTCTTGATGAAGACCAGGGTTCTGGGTTCTGCTACAGGATGGTGGTCCTTAGGAGGAACAGCAGGTGGGGGGTGATGTTGCTTGAACAACTGATGGACTGAGGTCAAGATGGGCTGGAGAGCCTGTAGGGACTTAATAAGGTCCTGGTTAGCCAGATCAGCAAGCTTGTCCTCAGATATCTTAGGGATGAGGGGTGAAGGTCTCCCATATAGAGCCTCAAAGGGGAAATTCCAGCAACATAGGGAGTACAATGTGCATGGAAGATGGCAAAAGGAAGGAGACCCACCCAGTTTTCACCAGTTTCTAAGGCCATTTAGTTATCACCATTTTTAAAGTCCTATTTATCCTTTCAACTTGTCCTGAGCTTTGAGGCCGGTAAGCACAATGAAGTTTCCAATCAACCTGTAAAGACTGGATTAACTTTTGAGTTATCTGGGCTATGAAAGCTGGGCCATTGTTAGACCCCATAGATAAGGGGAGGCCAAATCAAGGAATGAACTCAGATAAAAGCTTTTTACCACTACCAAAGCTGGTTCATACCTAGTGGGAAAAGCTTCTACTCATCCAGTAAAGGTATCCACCATGACCAACAGGTATTTGTGACCTTGCAGCCCAGGTTTTCCCATGTCTGTGAAATCCATTTCCTGATGTTCTCCTAGCTTAGCTCCTTGATGGTGGGTGGTCTCAATTTGCAGCTGACATTTTGGATTTACAAGTTGACATTGTGGGCATCTGAGGCTTGTAGGCAGGGCAAGCTTGCTTGGACAGCTGGGGAATGAAGAAGTGGTCCCGAAAGAGGGTGGCCAGTTTCGATCCCCCAAATGGGTTGACCTATGGGCTTGTTGGATGAGTTCTTGTTCATCCCAATGCCTCAGGAAGTAGGACTCACTTGTCAGGTAATTGGCACCAGACTCCAGGGATATCAGGTTTTGCTTGTAGCTGGGCCGCCAAATGCAAGTCCTTCCGAGAGTACACAGGTTCCAATAAGGTGGGGGAATCAACAACAATGTTGAGGCAGTCTCCATCCTCACTGATTTTGTGGCCACTTGTCAAGAAGTTGTGTCCACCAAGTTGTTTCCCCTTATGACAGGGTCATCACCCACTTGGTGGGCCTTACAGTGTATGATGGCCACATTCCTGGGTAGCCAGATAGCGGCCAGAGAGTCCAAAATTTGGGGAGTATCTTTGATCTTTTGGCCCCCTGAGGTCAATAGGCCTCGCTCCTGGTAGACAGTGCCATGGACATGAGCGGTGGAAAATGCATACCTACTATCAGTATAAATGTTTATCTGCTTCCCTTCTGCTAGCTTAAGAGCTTCTGTGAGGGCAATGAGCTCAGCTTTTTGGGCCAATGTTCCTGATTCTATGGTTTGTTCCCATAAGACTTGGGAATCAGTGGTGATAGCTGCTCCCACAACCCACTTACCTTGGTGAATGTAACTACTCCCCTCAGAGAAGTATGAAGGAGCTTCTGGCAAGGCCTTGTCTGTCAAGTCTGGTCAGAATCCTGGAATGATGGGCAGGGAGAAGAAAGCATGCTTCAGGTCCAACAACGAATATCGTGTCTGCTCAGGATTCAGCAAGCTCAACAATGTGTAGGGATTAGGCACAGTGGGATGGAGAGTGACAACTCTCTTATTTACCTCTCTGAGGTCTTGTACCATCCAACAGTCCTGTGTTCCAGGCTTTTGAACAGGCAGGAATGGGGTGTTCCAAGAAGAGACACACGGCTTTAGGATTCCATGTTCTTTTAGTCTCAATATATGCTTGGCAATGCCCTGGTGAGCCTATAAACTTATGGGATATTGTTTTAGCTGAATAGGAGTAGCTTGTGGAATGAGCTCGATTATAAGGGGGAGTTGATTTACTGTCAAACTTGGGGTATTGTTTTCTGCCCAGACTTCAGGAATTTCTTGTGTCCAGTGCTGCAGAAGTGTGGTATCATTTGTGATCTTAGGACTATCTAAAAACAGATATCCTTCCCTCTCAGGATAGAAGGCACAAACCTTTTCACTTGGGGTCTCCTTTGGGGTCTTTGGATCTATCAGTACTGTTGGAGAAGCTGATTCAAAACTTAGGTGAACCTTTAATTTGTGTAAAAGATCTCAGCCCAGTAGAGAGTCCTGGCATTCTGGAACCCAAAGGAATTCATGAGAGATAGTCCTCTGTCCTGGTCTAGCAAGCTGAGTTTGCAGCTTTGGATAAACTTTAGCTGCTCCAGTGGCTCCCAAAACAGCTTTTTCCCCATTGGGGTTCCTATTGGCCTTGTTAGGACAGAGTGAACTGCTCCAGAGTCTACCAAGAAGTCAACTGGTTGGCTCCCCACAAGTAAGGTTAGCCTGGGGTCGGGGGGGAGGGGAACATAGGAGCCCTGACTTTCTCAGTCCTGGGTCATCAAAGTCTTTGCATCTTGTTCCAGCTTTGCTTTCAATTTTGAACATTTTTTGCGCCAATGACCCATTTCTTTGCAGTAGGCGCATTGATTTTTATCCAGTGGAGGGTGCTCTTTGCCTTTCTTTCTGGCTTTACAACTTTTTTGCTAAGCACCTCCAGTACCTTAGTTGGTTTTTTGTCATTTGTCTCCTGTCAGTCTTCTCGATTTTCAAACACCTTATGAGCTATTTCTACCAATTGAGTAAGGGGCATTCCCTCAAATCCCTCAAGTTTCTGTAATTTTCTCTTATTAGCAGGGGTTGACTGGGTGACAAAGGCGATATTAATAGCCCTTGCATTCTCAGGTGCTGCCGGATCTATGGAGGTGTAAATACAATAGGCCTCCTGCAACCATTCCAAATAACCTGAAGGAGATTCATTAGCCATTTGCCTTACCTTTGAAACCTTGGACAGGTTGTGTGGATTTTTCTGGTGGCAATGTTAAGGGCTTGCAGAAAAAAGCTGGTGATAATGAAGGAGAGCCTCCCTACCTTCAGTGGTGTTGGGATTCCAATCAAGCTGGGACAAAGGGAAACTCTGGCTTAGGCATTCTGGGTTGGAGGACAGGTTTCTGTCTGGGTCAAGCACAGCTCTCTGCCCCAGAGTACAAATGCGTTCTCTCTCCTTGGCAGTAAACAACACCTGCAATATCTGTTGGCAGTCATCCCAAGTGGGATGATGGGTGGAGAAAATGGATTCTAAGAGAGAAATGAGACCTTGGGGGTCCTTAGAGAAAGGCGGTTTCTGTCCCTTCCAGTTGTACAGATCAGAGGTGGAAAAGGAAACATAGGTGAA